>JAQQPU010016231.1:0-13452 GCA_029168905.1 Artemia sp. Kazakhstan ARC1039
TACATCAAAATAGCACACCATGACTTCTGTAGCTCACACAATTTTGATAATGCCGGTATTTAATAGCTATTGCACTATTTTTAGAGTTATAAGCTTTATTCAATGGCGTATAAGTCAAGCAGCCCTCGAATGGCGATTAAACCACACAGAAAAGAATTTTTTGAAACACATTAAAAAAAATTTTTTACTATGAATTAGATTAAGTTCTTTACTAAGTAGCATGACACGCCGCAATTATCAAGTGGCAATTCTTCATCATTTGATAGTTTCACAGTTGCAGCAGTAGCTGCAATCTAGTAAAAAAAAAGTATCTCTAGCCCATAGTAACCAAAATTTAAAAACGAGTATTGAAAATAAATTTCTAAAGAGAAAAAAATTTCACTTGAAAGTACTAATGAATGGCAACTATTATTTTGATTAACCTTAATGATAAAACTCGCTGCTAAGAGATTTATGGCAACTTCAAAAATAGTCTGAAATCCTCCAAAAATAGTGCATTGTCGATTTAAAAACTACACCATTGGAATCATTATAGCCGAAAACTACATTTAGGAGAATTACAGTACCCCACCTTGAGCAATAAGGGAAATCACTTCTTATCATTGGGTTGCAATGATATTTCTTCCTTTTTTTTCTTATTTTGTCACCGCTAGTGGGGCGCTGAAACATCAGAGAGAGAGGTTTTATGGCTTATTTGAAAGGTAATTGGTATATATAACGCCTTTTGAAGCTAACAAAAGATAATATTAACGCTAACAAAAGATAATATTATTTGAGTGAATCTGCAACCTGTAACCGAAAATATAAAAACGGGGTTTGGAAAGAATAGCCAGGTGAGGAAGAATTGCTAGTTGAAACGGATTCAGAAATGGTACCCATGATTTTGATTATTCTTAATCGTGCTCGAATACAAATTTTTTGGTTTATCGCAGATGTTGAGCATCAAAATGTAAATCTTGGTCCAAAAAAAACCATTTACATATGCATATTGTAAAAACCTGTTACAGGTCCACAACATATTATTCTATTTTCGGCTACAGTAAGCCCTGACAAGCCCTCATGTTTAGATATTTCATTGAATTTTGTGTTAGGGGGACTCTTACCGAGTAAACAGAACATTTCCCCTGACATTGCAGCAAGTGTTTTAATTACCATCTTAGGGCAATTTGGTGGTAAATTTGTCAAAGTTCTGATAAATTTTCTAGTTAAAAGATAAACATACCGCCTGATTTACCATCCAACACTTTCCAAAATAGATAACGACTACCATGTAGCTGTGTCCCGAGTCTCGTAATGCCTTTTGGAATAGTATAATAGCATGAAACAAGGACTAATGAGGGGTAAATAGGGTCTTAGGGCTAGTTCAATATCTCCAGAGGCGTAATAGATCGGCAAACTTTTTGGCTTCGGGTCACAATCAACCAAAATACGGAAATTAAAGAAACGTTTGGATCATTAATATTATCGAGAGGGGGTTCCAGAATTTAAGTATCTTGTAAGCATCATAAACTTTAATAAAAGCTTAGAGCGCGAAATTAATAGACGCATTGCTTATGCAGGCAATGTTTTTTGCCCAACTACAAAAAGTACCAGGAATCTGTGGCTATTAGGTTGCGGACTACTGTCCTGAGCAACTCCTGAGATACTACTGATGTGCCCTTTGAAAAACCTGCATGTCCGTAATGTGTTTTGGTTTAATTCAACATCTCTCTCAACATTCCTTGAAAGTTTCGCTTTAATACCTTTACCATTTTTGGAGACCCAGGATGAAACATGCCCCCTGGCCCCTTTGTCTCATAATAAAACTTATATGCAAACAATGGGCAACCTGCATAAATTACAGCGTTTTGCCACAAGCGCTGTGGGGGTAAAGCCATCTTCTGAGGCATAGCTGTTGGATGTATAAACCATCTTTAACGAAATCCCTATGGCAAAATTTCTATTGCATGTCTTTGGGGGGAGAAGATCTAAAATAGCATGATATTCAATTTCCAAATGAACGAGCATCCTCCAAAGCCTCCACAACTCCTTCGAAGTGAAGTAGCCTGAGAAAAAAAATTTAAGCCTCATTCCTCTTTGCTTAGGCTAAGCGATTAATAGAGGAAAACAGTGGTAAAAATTTATTCCGTATTCGATTTAATGAGGATCAAATTTTCATATAGTTCGGGGTAACGAAATATAAGTAAGGAGCGACTCGACTCAATAGTACCAAAACTCTTAAAAACGGAATTTTTGATACCAATAGATATATCAAAAGAATTGGCTTTTTATGCTGATTCCAATATATGAATTTCATTAAGTTTATTCTTACCCATCAAAGGCTACGAGTATGAGAAAATTTTCCTGTTTTTCGAAAAAGGGGGGAAACAGCCCCTAAGAGTCAGGTGATCTCAATGAAAATCACGCCATCAGATTCAGCATATCAGACAACTCTACTGTATAGGTTTCAAGCTCCTATCTGCAAAAATGTGGAATTTTGTAATTTTTGCCAGAAGAAAGATCACGGATGCGTGTTCATTTGCTTTTTTTTTCAGGGGTGACCGTATCGACCCAGTGGTACTAGAATATCAGGAGAGGGCTCATTCTAACGGAAATTAAAAGTTGCAGTACTCTTTCTAAGTGACCAATAAATTGGAGGGCAACTAGGCTCCCTCTCCGCCCTTTTCCCCAGAATCGTCCGATCAAAATTTTGAGATAGCCATTTTGTTCATCATAGTTGAAAGGCCCAATAACTATGCATTTGGGTATAACATGACCCCCCCCCCATAGCCGCAGGGGAAAGGTCTTTAAGTTATAAAATTTACCCATTGTTTTTGCATAATATTTGTTATTGGGATGTAGGCTTACATTTTCAGGTGAGGGCGGGGGGCAAATTTTATGCTGAGGGTTTTTTCCACGGGGGAATTTTCCATGGGGAGGGAATTTTCCAGGGAGTTAACTTGTGAGGAGAAATTATACGCTGAGGGAATTTGCCAGAATTCTTATACAAATTTTTTTTTTTATATACCTTGCTTTCTCTTTTCCATCTCAATTTTACGTGCAGAGTGGTTAAGAGTAATTGCCCGGGGTAAATTTTCGCCGGGATTGAATTGTCTAGAGGATATTTCCGTGGGGAGGGGGTTTTTTCGTGGAGGTGGGGCCAAATTTCCTGGCATTATTTAAAAACGATCAGAAATTAAATACAAAAACAAGTTTTTTTTAACTGAAAGTAAGGAGCAACTTTAAAACTGAAAACAAACAGAAATTACTACGTATATAAAGGGGGTTGCCCCCTCCTTAACACCTCGCTCTTTACGCTAAAGTTTGAATTTTGTCCGAATTCTTTAATAATGACTCCTGAAACACAACGGCCGTTTAATTAGAACAGTAAGACGTTTTTTGAAGTAATAAAAACCTTTAGCGTAAAGAGCGAGGTTTTAAGGAGGGGGCAACCCCCTTTATATACGTAATAATTTCTGTTTGCTTTAAGTTTTAATGTTGCTTCTTACTTTCAGTTGAAAAAACTTGTTTTTTTATATTTAATTTTAGAAAGACACTCATATCCAAACAAAAGAATTCAAAGGATTTTGAAAAGAAGAGTCGCCAAAAACTTTTGACTATACAAAGATGGCGAGGTTACAGCTTATGAGTTATGCCTTGCATTTTATTGAACTCTGTTCAATAAATTGTAGTTACTTTGTCACGGCGAACTCTCAGTGATTTTGTTCTACGATGAGTAGAACATAGCACCTCAAAGTTTTGGTTTATCTCCTAAGCTTAGGCTTTCCAACGTTTCTGAACAAAATTACAACATATAAAATTTTTTATCAAATACGATTGAACATATAGGATAGGCGGGTAGCTGAAAACAGCAGAAGAAAAAAGTATTTCGGCGCTTTTTAAGCGAAACAAATATTTTTTTTCCTATCTTGTTTTCTTCAGCATTGAGGTCCTATTAACCCAAGGACCTTATGATACAAGTTTTGAGGCAATCAGAAAAATAATGACCCTTTTTTAGACCCCATTGGGTGAGGCATGCACGGGAGGTCTTTTGGCCATCTTGATTAAAATTGCCATCTCAAAATTTTAATCATATGTGTGTGGGCTATGAGGGGGGTCACGTACCAAAAAAAGGCTGAAACTACGACCTCAGACTTTTGAAGATGTAAAATACAAACTTTAGGCGTAAGAACAGATTACTCACAATTACACATTATTATTTCTAACAGTCACAAGTTGCAAATACTCACAGTCGCAAAAAGTCTCTTGGGGCTAGTTCAACATTCCCTGAAAGTTTCAATGCCCTAGGCCAGGGGTTGACAAACATTTCGGCTACGGGTCACAATCAGCCAAAATATGGAAAGTGAAGAAACGTTTGGGTCAGTAATATTTTCGAGAGGGGGGTTCAAAAATTTAAGTATCTTGTAAGCATCATAAAATCTAATGGAAACTTGGAGCACGAAATTAATAGATGCATTGCTTACGCAAGCAATGACTTTACCAAACTAAAAAAGTACCTGGGATCTGTGGCTCTTAGATCGCCAACTCCTGCCCTAAGCAATTCCTAATATACTACTAATGTGCCCTTTGAACAACCTGCATGTCGTAATGTGTTTTGATTTAGTTCAACATCTCCCTCAACATTCCCTGAAAGTTTCACCTTAATACCATTAGCTTTTTTGGAGACACAGGATCAAACTTTGTCCAATAATAAAACCTATATTCAAACAGTGGGCAACTTGCATAACTTAAAGCCCTTGCCCTAAGGGCTGGTCAAGCTATCCTTAGAGACATAGTTGTTGAACATTTCACGATTTTTTTCTTTTTTTTTAAATGACTGTATCAAAATTCTTTCGGATGTCGTTGGTGGCAGGGCATCTAAAAGAATGTGACATTTAAATTCCAGTCAAATGAGCATCCTCCAAAGTTTCCCTAACAAATCATTCCATGTGAAGTGGCAGGGAAAAAAAATATAAAGCATTGAAGCCTCATAACTCTTTATTTAGACTGCAGGATTAATCCAGGAAAACATGGATGAAAATTAAATCCACCAAACTGGTGGATTTAATAAGGATGCAATGATTTTTAGAAAGACAATGATACCCAAAGAAGAGAAATCAAAGGATTTGGAAAAGAACAGCTTTTGACTCCACAAAGATAGTGAGCTTAAAAATTATGCCTTGCAGCTTATGCTGTTACTTTGTCACGACAAACTCTGAGTGACTTTGTCCTTCAATGAGTTGTTAAAAACATCACCTCAAAAATTATCTCAAATAACAAATCAAAGTTTTGTTTTATTCCCTAAGCTTCTTCCTAAGCTTTCCAACGTTTCTGAACAAAATGACAATTTATCAAAATTGTGGCCAAACACCACTGAACTTACGGGGTAGCCGGGCAGCTGAAACGACAGAGGAGGAAGGATGGTCACCTTCCTCTTCTTCCTTCCTTCCACCTCATTCAAAGCGCTTTCAGCCCTTAAAAGGGCGTTGCAATTTTCAATGTCCCACCAAATAAGCCCCACAAAAAGTGACAGAGGAAAAACGTATTTTGTCCTTTTTAAGTGTAACCAATATTTTTTTTTTTTTTTTTTTTAGGCATTGAGGTCTCATTATCCCAAGAACCTTATGATATAAGTATCGAGCTGATCAGAAAAAATGATAGCCCTTTTTAGACCCCATTGGCCGAGACTTGTTCTGGAGGTCTTTCGACTCTCTTGAGAAAAATTTATATCTTAAAATTTTAATCACACCTCTTGGGGGCTATGAGGGGGGTCAAGGACCAAAAAAGGCCTGATACTACGACCTCAGACATGTGAAGATGTCAAATACGAACCCTAGGGATGAAAACAGCAATAAAATTAAATTTGGGTGTTTTGCACCTTTTCCTTTGTGCAGGAAAACAGGCTAATATAATCAAGCTGGAAGAGTGGATAGATATGCAGAATAATTTTGGAATCATGTGGATGAACAAAAGCTACAAAAAATCTAAAAAAAAATAAAAGAAGTAAAAAAAAAAAAGGTAAACCCAAACAAAATGACAAACGTGACGTTGTAACATAAGTCTAACGGGTCGGAATCGCAAGTTGCTGACCTTAAAACCACAAAGATGCAATTTGACTCTTGTATTTGAAATGGCCAAATAAGATTAAACATCTCTCTATCACCTTTCAGCCCCCCCCCCCCCCCCAAGGACAGAAAAAAAAATAAAGAAAAAAAGGAGAAACATCACTGAGTCCAATAAAAAAAAAGTGATTTTCCTTGTTGTTCAAGATAGGAACTGTCTCCTATAAAGGGTTTACGGCTACAGTGATTCTACTGGTGCAACTTTCATTTTGATCCGACACCAGTTTTCGGGGTTTCGGGTTATTCTTTAAAATACCCATAGGTTTTTTTTTACACCGAACTTTTTAAAAACTGTTTAGATTAATTGGAATCATAATTATCATTACTGATTATCCGCTACAAATGGCGATTCATCCCCAATTGACATTTGGGGGTACATATTTTTAAATTTTCGGCTACTATGGGTTTACTTTACTAGCATTAAAGTCATCAAAGCCTAAAGCCACTTTTAGGCTAACAGTGCATAATCTGTGTCCGATTGATGGGCTTGTTTACCTCAAGCATCGTCCCCCCTCGAGGGAGAATTCCTCGCGACTACAAGGTTTGACCTAAAAGTGCTAATTTTTATGATTACTAGCATTTATATGCTTAGTGAAAAATCTGTGAAAATCGAAAAGAATGTCTATAATTCAGCGCAGACTGAAAAGAAAATCTTGTCTAATAGGCTGAAAAGACGATGTATATTTATGAAAAATTCATTTATTTGGATCTAAAAAACAACTTTTCATGATTTATTTTTCAGCATTAAGAATTATCGTAATTAATTCCCACGTAGCTAATCACAGCGTATCAGGCACTGTATAAGTAAAGCAATATTTTGTGGTAGGACGAGTAAGCACACGCGGCTTAACATACCAACTAAAAACCTGAACAGTGGCGATACTCAAAATTGCTTTGCCAATTTTAGCACCAATAAACAAGGGCATATCCAGCATTTTTTTTCCGGGGGGGGGCACTTTTTTCGGAGAGAGGGAGTTAAAAGATAAAAGCGCATCAAAAATGTGTTTGTATGCATTTCTGTTAAGTTTTTACGAGTCAAACAAAAAATACAGGGGGGGAGGGAGAGGTTCAAACCACGGTACCCCTCTGGATACGCCCTTGCCAATAAATCATAATACCACTCAATATCAACTAATAAACTCATTCAAATCAGGCATGTTTTTTTCTGCGTAGGATGTGCAATACGCTTTTACGAGTCGAACAAAACTTCAGGGAGGGGGGGGGGGGGTTCAAATACGGTAACCCCCCTGGATACAGCCTTTACAATAAATCAAAATACAACACAGCGTCAACTAATAAGCTCATTCAAATCAAGCGTATTTTCTCTGTATGAGATCTGCAATACAATTTATTATGATCATAAAGCACTTTATTCTAAAAGAAGTCTCTAAAACATTTTTTCAAACTTTTATTGTTCAGAATGATTACAACATGCATAAATGCCATAACGTCTTAATAATAACTTTTCAAAATTAAAGCCCTGAAACAACTGCTGTCGTTTGGTTTTAATAAAGAAGGAACCTTTTTTTGAATACTACTAGCTTAGTCTTTTCATCTTTGAAGCAGCTTCAGCACACATTATTTGTTTCTTTTTGGCACTTTCTGTTGTGGTAATTCAAGGGACTGTATGTCATAAAAGGATTTTTAGACAAAACGAGGGAGAAACACCTTGCCTTTTTTGGCAGATTTTGAGAATCAGTTATTCACTATAACCTTCTCGTGGCAGGCGCCAGGCGTGTACACGATTTTTGAAAATGGGCAGCCCTTTCTGAAAAGAGCTGAGAACAACTAATTAAAGCAGAACAAATTAAATTTTACTTACTTTAAGCCACAGGATATCAAATTTTAAAAGATAGCAGGAGCTTTGACAAATCTCGGCTAATTTAGCTCATAAATAAATTGGAAAATACTGGGTTGACGATGGTTACTTCGACAGAGTGATTAGAATTTCAATATAAAACCGATCTGGTTCTTTCCTGATGAAATATCCATACAATTTAAGCTAACTTCTGACAAAAAAAAGAAGAAGAAAGAATAATGCCCCTTTGAGAGTATATGAACTTTGAAAAAAGAATATATGAACTTTGACAGAAACTGAAAATCCCTGAAGTATTTCTAGGAGATTCCACGAAAAACAAAATCATTTGAAAAGCCATACCGAGGAACATTATTCTCAGTCAGGACGTAGGGACTTAGAATGATAGGTTTAACTTTAAATTTTGATGGCACTATAAACAAAGTGGAGTGGCATCCTCTGCTTTTTTTTTCCTGCCTTTTGTCTTGTGTTTCCTTTTTAGTGTCTTAAGATTTTTGTGCTACTTGGCTTTGCTTTCCTTCTGCTTATTTGTCTGTTGCACACCGAAATCTGCTCTTAATCGCCTATGTGTTAAATTTGGTTTTAACTGTATTTCATTTTTTATCTCACTTTCACGTTTAATATCAATGCATTAATGGTATATTTTTACAAGGGCTTAAATAGAAATCTTTAATTTATTTTCAACACCACTTTGTCAACAGAGGTCCGATTTTTTCCAGTTCTGATCCAAGACATATGGGAATCGAATGCTTGATAGAATGAAAATATTTTTTGTCATGGAGTGACATAATATTTGGCTAACGAAGTAAGTTCAACCAATCAGAACCTGGCTTCATTTAAAGCAACTGGAAATAAGCATGCAGATCCTTATAAAATGACAAAGGCATGTCGCAAAGAGCGTAGAGCTTTAAAAAAGACGATGCATACAAATGTAACTTATCACATAAATACAAACGCTAAAAAGCGTTTTAAAACAATTCAAAAAAGTAAAGCAAGTAAGAAGGTTAAATTAGTAACGTAGCAGAAGTCACTCCCACTCCGTAGTGCCAGGCGGCTTTGCAGTCAGATCGTATAGAACTCGCGAAATTCCTCGTACGTTTGCTATCTCGGCAACCATTTGATTTACAACCTGAAAAATCAACAAACTGAGCATTTCAGAAGCCAACCTTACTTTTACTTCTGCTAATTTATGATGCAGACTGAGATCCATTTCTGTTTATACCATTTATAGCCCACCCACCTCCTTCTTGATTCAAATTAATTATTTGACAAAACATACATTACAAAGGACTTAACAGACATTCCTTTCGGCCAAAATCGATCCTGAGCATTACATAAAAAAACTAACAGCATTCATAAAAACAACGAAGCATCTACCACAACATTAAAAACCATATACACCAAATTGCACTATGATAGTAGGGATATTAATATTTATAGGATATAAGGGGACCATGGGGCTACTTTCAAAGATAATACTGAAAACCAAGAAGATTAATAAAATAACAATAAATAAAGGCCTTACATACATGAATCAATTACGGATATTTTTCGAAATGTCAAATATTAATGGTTATCGATAACACCTTAGAAATGTTAGAAACGACACCTTTTATGAATATAACGTCGTCAATGGCGAAACTTGGGCTTTGGCTCGTAGGCTTGGATTTATTTTGATATAATCGGTAAATTGCACTTTTTCGAAGGCATTTCAACTAGTTTTAAGCTGCTTTTATCCGCACATATCCTGTATTCGCCTTTTTAAGAAGTTTGTTTGTACATCATCTTATATATATAATTCCTTAGACTCACTGTTTTTCCATTGCAAATCAAAATAGAACAAAATTATAAAACTTTTAAAGGGACATATTTTTTTAAACCGAACAAAGTTTTTAATTCAGGCAGTGAGAAAAAATATAAATACACTAGTAAAAAACCAAATTTCTCAACTTAGCACCTCAAAGCCTGGTTATCACCAGAAAAAAGAAATCAACCAGATTAAAAAAATTACCACACAATATAAAATAACGTAAAACGATAATAAAAAAGAAAAAATGCAAGAAAATCACAAGTGATAGACCAAAGTGTCTGTTTTGACAAAAGATGCAGTTTCGTCAAGCTTCTAAAGATTGTAGGCATCAGAGCCACAGCCTCTCCTCTCTACGACGCTAAATAATTTCTGAGGCCACAATGCCTAAGTAGGACAAAACGAGACATAAAATAAAAATAAAATGCCTTTCTACCCTAGTATCGCTTCGTTTTAATTTTTGCTTTAAGGCTCTTAACTTTTTCCTTTTTTGTTTTCACCTCCCTACACTGAGGATAGTTGAGCAGAGACCTTGGCCGAAATATTTCGATTTTCCTCTTTTTTTTACTGGCTTTAATTTAAATCTTGTTCTCGATTGTCCTATATCTTCTCGTTTGTTCTATTACAATTATAAGATATCACCATTTGTCATTTTTCTATGAATAGGAAATACCTTGTACAATGCTAATACGTTGTACACATGCTTAATAAACTGTAATGTAATTAACTGCTAATTGATTCCAACTTGATAATTTACAAAGATTCTGAACATACGAAGCGCTTATTGAACAATACACTAACAATAACTAAACATAGAGACTACAACCGAAACAAAGAAAGAAAGAGCGAGAGAGAGACAGAGAGAGAGAGAGAGAGAGAGAGAGAGAGAGAGAGAGAGAGAGAGATAAAGCGAAGAAGAGATAGTTTATTTCTTCAATCTGTATTCTAAAGGATTAATTTTTTGAAAGCAAGAGGTTTGATTCAATTTAGTTCTATATACTAGGACCACGCATCGAATCAAACTAGTGGTTACTAGGGTAGTGATCGTTGACTTTCTTATATATAAGACTAAAAGGTAAGTTCTTTTATCGCTGTCATTTGCATACCCTTCAGGGGAGACCAGGCTTGGATCAGGGTTTTCATACAATTTTATAGACATTCAAAGAGTATATTGTCTGTGAGGTATACTGTCAAAGAATTTGACTCAAAGTACTTGACTCTTAACTGTATGCATTCACCTGTATATTTACTAAAAAATACTTCGACTAATTGCCACTTTAGCAAAAATCCAATTCAGTTTGCCAAAAAACTCACTGAGGAGTAATCTGCATATTCCAGGGAATGCACAAATACCGAAAGATGCTGAATATTCTCTTCACTGGATTATTGATTTTCCTTAGATCCTCGTGTGCCCCCAAGACCCCTGGAGCATCGACAAGGAGTCTCCAGTCTTCTTAGAGTCTTGCTGCTGCTTGTGTTGCCTAGTATTCCCACTCGGGTTGCAGGAATGCGATTCTTGGGATGAACTCTCCTCCTCGATCCTGCAGGCTACCACAAGAAAGCTGCCTCCGGAGTTCTAAGATCTCCATTCTCAAAACATGTCCAAAATGTTGCTATCAATGTTCGCATTGTTAACAGTTGGAGTCTCTTTCAATTTTGAACAATTTGAGTTTCAACGCATTTTGTGGTGAAGAGCTATCCGACAATCATGTAGAAAGGGATAATTTTTATGAATCTGGTAAAAGTGCGTTAACCAAAACAAACAAAAAAACACCGAAGTATTTAATAAAAAGACAATAAAGAAAAATATAAATGTATCTAAACACAAGAGTGAGAGGGAGTGCACAATTCAATCATTATGCTAACTGCAGCTACATTGATTCCTTTATTGGCATGCCATAATTTTTCTTGGAGACATGTAAGGCACCCATAGAAGTTTGTTTCACGGTTTTCCCACAGCTCTACAATAAGATATGACATAGTAAAACTATAAGGCATCTAGGTTTTCAAATGGATAGTGTATAAACTCATAAATTTTTATGTCCAACCCCTGCAAAGGTTGTAGAAATTAAAATAAAATTTAAAAGAATTCTCCCTCTATAAATAGACTAGAGAAATCTCCAGAGTTTTACTAATTTACGTGAAATCTCTTATCTTTACAACTATATGTCCAAACATTTTAACTAGTCTGTTAAAATTTGGGGTCTTTGAACTTATTCAGGACTTTGAACTTTAAGCAAAAATTATCAATATTAAATTTTAGCTAGTAAGGCTATTCTTTCTTCACAGAATTAAGATTAAATCACATAGGAATTATTTTAATTCCATTGACTTCGGATTTGGGTAGCCAAGGTGTATTGTACGATTTGCACAACAATTTGTCTATACATTAATGCATACAATTGTATATACATATACATTAGCGCAACCTCATTATTTTATCTATAGATGGCAGAAGCAAGCTATTACAACTGACCCTAATGTTTTTATTTACAGCCTTTTGAAAAGAAAAGCTCGTATTATATACAATTTACAATATACAATACAATATACAATATTTTATATACAAATTACAATATATAATATTATGATATCACACAGTGAAATTTCACTCAACACGCAAATGTAATCGCCTAGACCATTGGTCGACAAACTTATTAGCCAAAGAGCCAAATATGAAGATTATAATAATCTTTAAAGAATTGGGAGCCAAATCTGCTTATTTAGTGAACTTCTTTTGCACTAAATAAGTAATACACTAAAAAAAACTACTTTTCATGCTTAACAATATTTCCATCTTCCATCTCCATCTCCATCTCCCTTTAAAGTTTGAGTCAGTCAGGTGCAAGCTTTATCAGCTGATCGTAAGAGTCAGGAATACTATTCCAAGCGTTGAAACTGCTCATGTCTTCCTTCTCCAGGTCATTCAAAGCAGACCATATGTGTTGTGAATTGTGAACTAAGATCGCATTTTTTCTTCTCCAATATTTTCTGTTCAACACAAATACGTTCGAATTTAGAGCGCCATATCTCCTTGTTTTTAAGATCCAGCAACTGTATTTCAATGCTACCAGTGTCAATTTCAAAAGAAAAAAAAAATTAGCCTGGTTATCGTAGCATTAAGAGGATTTTTGAAAAATGCTAAAGTTGCTCTGCTGTTTTCAAATTCCTGAAATCTGCTGAGAAACGTTTCCCTCATATTTGAAATTACTGTTTTAAAATAGAGGAATTATTTTCTTGGTGATTCTTCAGCAGGCTCGGAAGGCGAAACAATGTTTCCTTTTCGAAATCCTGAGCAAAAATGGATATATTTTCTCGAATGTTATTGCTTCGACTAACATGGAAAAAATTAAGTTTCCTTTCCCTTGTAGTTTATAATTAAGCTGATTTAGATGAAACGTATCATCTACCATGATATCAAAGTTTTGGATCCACTGATTTGTTAGTCTGTTGGTTCTGGATAGTGAATGCCCTTCTCAAGGAGAAAAGCATTAATTCCTGGAAAAAGGGACACGAAAGGTTTCAAAACGTCCCTTCTTCATAACCAACGTACCTTTTTATGAAGCATAAGTTCAGCGTGCTCACTATCTTATGCATATATAAATTCCAAACAAACACAACTTAAAAACAATAGGGAAATGTTTTTTTTCTAAAACAGTGCAATTTAAATCGGTGAATAGGCCCAAGGGCCGTCTTCAGCACAAACATTAAAGAAAAATTATATATAT
>JAQQPU010016233.1:0-20168 GCA_029168905.1 Artemia sp. Kazakhstan ARC1039
GAGGGTCTGGAGTGCCCCCCCTGCCACGTAGTAAGTTACGCCCCTGTAAAGAAGGAGGTTAGCTGATGGTTGGATGTGGAATCAAGAGCTAAGAAGAGTTGTTTCCTGTTGCGTTTCGGGGAATTCTTTTTTGGACTTTCTCCTAAGGAACGTAGAAAAGGGAAGAGGAGAGCATGGTACCAAATGGGGAGGTAAAAGTCTCCTTGACTTGGATTCTTCAGATGCTCCGAGTGTCCTCGATAATGTTGACGAGTTTAATGAATTTCTGGAGGTTTTGAGAATTCAGGGTTTCAGGAATTTAGGCTGTTGAAAAAAGCTTGGAAGGGTTAGAAGATAAGTTTCCAAACTAAGATTTGTTTATTAGAAGCTACAGTCATGGTAGGGGTTAAGTTTTCCTCTTGTTCTCCAAAAGGAGTGTTCTCTGAAAGGCAGAGGAAGATCTGTTAAATATTTTCCAAAGGAATTATCTAAGAACAGTTCTGGGTACTCGTTTGACTTGCTGTACACAGGGTTGCGAACTGGACATATTTTATGTCCAAAGGACATATTCTTGTGTGCCCGGACATAATGACATAATAGGGGAAAAAGGGACATATTTTAGAAATTAGGGACATAATAGGGACATATTTTGCAAATTTATGACATAAAATGGAAGTTCTCTGCTAGTCCGAACCAAATTAGTGTTAAAACTAATTATCTAGTCAAGATAATAGGCAAGCAGGCACCTTTTTCGATAACAATCGTTTCTGGCTTCCAATAGTCAGGTAAAAACATCTATCTATTTATCAAGTATTGCTAACTGAAGTTGAAAAGTTAAAAAAAGAATAAATTTGAACTCCTGATGATCTGGAATCAATTTTTGTATCAATAGATGTATTAAAAGAATTAACTTATTGTGCTGATTCGGGCCCGAGAATCAGGCTACGGGCCCGAGAAAATTTGCCAAATTTTGAAAACGGTGAAAACCGCCCCTTAAAGTCGAAGAATGGAAATCACGACCTCAGATTCAGCATATCAGAGAACCCCACTGTAGAGGTTCCAAGCTCCTATCTGTAAAAGTGTGAAATTTTGTAGTGTTTGTCAGAAGAAGCATCACGGATTCGTGTTGTGGTTGTTGGTGTTGCTTTTTCCAGAGGTGCTCGTGCCAAGCCAATGGTACTAGAATATCGCAAGAGGGCTCGTTCAAACGAAAATTAAAAAAAATTTTGAGTCCTTTTTAAGTGACCAAAAGATTGGAGGACAAATAGCCCCGTCTCACGCCCTTCTTTCCTGAAAGTTGTCTGATCAAAATCTTGAGATAGCCATTTTGTTCAGTATAGTTGAAAGGTAAAATAGATATGTCTTTGGAGATGACATGACCGCTCAGAACCACCAGAGGAAGGGCCGCAAGTCATCAAATTTCTCCATTGTGTACATATAGTATTTGTTATAGGGAAGTATACCGACATTTTCCTAGGGGGGAAGGAGATCTTCTGGGGATGGATTTTCTATAGGGAGAATTTCCCGTTGGGATGGAAGTTTCTGGGGGTGAACTTTTCAGGGGAAATTCATCATAAGGAGAATTTGCCAGAATTCGTATACAAAATTTGTGTTGTTTGTCTTACTTTCTCGTTGTTGATCCCATTTTACATGTGGAGACACTTTGAGGGAATTGTCAGGGGGAAATTTTCAGTGGAGTTGGAATTCACTGGGGATCTTTATGGAGGAATTTTTCACAGGAGAGATTTTCCATGGGTGAATTATCACTAGGAGAAATTCTCCATGGGAAATTTCTGGGGGAGAAACTTTCTGAGGGGGAGAGTTTTCCACACGGGGGAAACTCCTCCCCGTCATTCCCAAATGACCTTAAAAAGGATCAGAAACTAAATGAAAACAAGTCTATCTTCAAATAAAAGTATGCTAATGAGTATTTTTCAGGCAGAATCGTAAGCAAAACATTTTCTGGGAAGAACTCGCAGCAGGGATGGAATTGTCCGGGGTAATTTACCGGCGGAAGAATTTTACATTGGAGGAACTTTATATAGAGAAATTTTTCGTCTTTGGGTTTTTCAAAGAGGGGTGGATTTCCTGGGATTATCTGAAAAAAAAAAATCAGAAATAAATAAAAAAAACAAGTTTTTTTATACCGAAAGTAAGGAGTGACATTGAAACTTAAAACGAAAAGAAATTATTTTGTATACGACGAGGGCTACTCCCTCCTCAATACTCCCCTCTCTACGCTAAGATTCGACCTTTTGTCTAATATTTCTTAAGAACGATTCTTGAAACACAAGGGCCGTGTAATTGAACCAAAACCTTTTTAAAAAGTTCTTAAAAAGATTTTAGCGTCAAGAGAGGGGTATTGAGGAAGGGGGAGCTCCCCTGATATACGGAATAATTTCTGTTTTTTTTTTAATTTTAATGTTGCTCCTTACTGTCAGTAGAAAAAAACGTGTTTTTATTGAATGAATGAAAGAGCGACATGGTTACAATCTATTTTTACTTCTGACCAAGGCAAATTGTGTAGAAAGGGTTGTCATTAAAACTTCGAAAGCCGCTCGATTGGAAATTGAAAGTTCTAGTGCCCTTTCTAATCATCATAAATGATTGGAGGGTGAACAGCCCCCCCTCACGCCCGCCATTTCCCCAAACTTGTCCAATCAAAATTTTGAGATTGCCATTTTATTCAGCATATTTGAAAGGTCCAGTGATTATGTTTTTGTGGATGAACCCCCCCCCCCCCCCGCCCCAAAAGCTTTCAGGGCAAGGGCTACGAGTTATACTAGTTCTCCATTATTAACATATAAGATTTCTATGGAAGAGTTGGTTTTATAAACTTTGGAGGAATTGAAAATAAGAAGTTTTAGTACTATTTTTAAAAGTCAAAAGTGGCCAGAGGCAAACCAGCCAGCCCCCTCCACTCACATCTTCTGTTCCCTAGGTGCATCCAACAGAAGTTTCCAGATAGTCATTTTGTTAAAAATGGTTCAAAGAACATATAAAAATGCCCAAGAGTTGACACAACCCCTAAGAGCCCTGGGACCAGGGTTGTAATTTATGCCCCTGGGGCATATAAGGTTTCATGAAATGGTTAGTCGTATAAACTTCAGATGGGGCTCATTTGATTGAAGTTTAGTGCCCTTTATAAGAGTCAAAAGTGATTTGAGGGCAACCCCCCCTTCCGCGCCAATCATATCCGGAAACCAGCATCCAATCAAATTTTGTAGACATCTATTTTGTTCAGCATTGTTAAAAAAGTCCAGTAAGTATGCCTTTGGGGATGTCACCCCCCTGATCGATAGGCAACTCAGTTTACCTAGCGCTCTGCAACGTCGCTTGATTCCTGGATTGTACCTTATGACATGCGCAAGAATTACTGATTGGCAAAAGCTACCAAAAGAAGTGAAAATGCTGACCCTCATACCTGTCAAGAGAAACTCTCGTAGGAAGATGAGCCTTAAGCTCCGACAAGAAGTTTTTTACAGTTTACTTGTTTCTATGACTTTTGTGCTTTCACACTGGTTCATTCTGTATGGATGTACTAAACGAATCTTTTTCTCTTTCCATTATATTCGATATTAACTGACCACTTTGAAAGAGGTTTACAAATCGCAAAATAACTAGTTTCTGAGATATCACGATGGACATATTACGGACATATTATAGACAAAATATGGACTTAATTTGGCTAAAAAGGGCACATATTCAGATGCTAAAGGGACATATTCATTGACCAAAAAATTGGCAACCCTGACTGTAGATATAACAGTAAGCTGGGCAAAAATTTGGTTCGGTATAATGAAAGAAAAGTTAAGATGGCTAGGCCAAGTTTTACGTATGAAAGATAACACATTCCCAAAGATTGTCCCTTTTGGTCATTCATTTGAAGCCAAACAAAAAGCAGGCAGTCCCGAATAGGGAGGTTAGAGTTCATAGAAACGGAGGTTATAAGAAAGGATTTCAAGGAAATTCGAACCCCGTGGGAGGGCATAAAGAGTGAAATTTTATATAAATTGGGATTGCAGAGGAGTGTCCGCTGCCCTGTTGGCTTAGGGTGATTTGGTGATGCACTGAGTGGTTTGAAGTAGCAATAGTGATGTATTTATTATACGAGGAAAATAAAATAAATTGAAAGACATTGAAAATTTAAGACAAAAAAGAATAGTTAAAAAATTGTCGAAAAAAATCTAAAAATTAGCAAAATTAAAAGAATATCAGCTAAGCGTTATCACCTTACGCAAGTTCCGACCAGACCCTTTAACAAACTTATACACAAGACTTTTAATTTCGTTTATTTTTTTTAGATGTGTGGATTGTTTGTAATGGTTTTATTTTCTTGTAATTTTTATATTTTTTTGCTTTGTTACAACAATAAGAATACAGTGGAATACCATTCAAGAGTAGAATACAAGTTACAACATTTAATATTTCTTTATTTTATTTGTCCACTAGAGACGCAACCCTACCATGTTTATTATTTACACGCCTGTCCAAAGGGGCAGGATTCTACCCCTGAAATTGCTCAGAAATATCCATGATATCTGGAAACTAAAAAATGGTGGCATAAAAAAAAAAATGCATTTTTGATATTTTGAAACCGCCTCCTAGGGGTTAGAACTGTTTGTACCTGTGAAAACATAGTATTTGTTTTGCCTTATAAATAACGGATAATTGACATTAAATCAGCAACTACTTTTGGATGCAGCTACTGGTTTTACAAGTCATTTCCAACGGTTCTAAGTGCTTTGTTGTTAGGTGCTTTTTCTTAGAGTTTAATCACTTTTCTTTATTTATTAGCACGATTTTGGCAGCCACTTCGCGGCCAAGTGTCAATTTACGACATGATTTTCAGCTCTCGCCGCAATTCTAATTTATAGCTTGGTAACGAGAAATGATACAGCATCGATTCGACTATCGAATTCTATCCCCCGGAGTTCAGAACTCCCCCCCCCCCCGAAAGGTTACATCTTAGGGAACCTATGCCAATATGGTATTTCTTTTGCCTTTCAAAGAAGCGGATAATTTGAGAGTTAAGTAGTACCTGTTTTTGGACGCAGCTACTGGTATTCTTTTCTGCTTTTACCAGGCATTTCCAACAGTTCAACGTATTTTGTTATTAGGGGCTTTGTTTTACTTTAGAGTTTAATCGCCTTTTTATTTATTAGCACGATTTTTGGCAGCCGCTTCGCCACCAAATGTTAATTAGAGCCTGATTTGGGTCTCTCGCCAGGATTCTAATTTAGGTTTTTGGCTACTAAAATTATGCTTAAAAGGTACTGATTCTAATCACCAATTCTACCTCCAAAATTATTCCACGAACTACCCCCACCCCTTAAAACTATTAATGTGGTGGCCAAAAAATGTTTTTTGTGTGTGTGTTTAGCACAACACCTCCCTGAATCCCCCCGCTACCTAAGATAATTTGGTAATAATTTTGCATCCAAAGGAGCGAATAGTTTGACATTAAATGAGTTCCTGTTTTCGGACGCATTTACTGATATTCTGGTTCTACCAGACATTTCCAACGGTTCAAAGTTTTTTGTTGCTAAGCGTTTGTTTAGAGTTTAATCACTTTTTTAATTTATTAGCACGATTTTGGCCGTCGCTTCGCGGCCAAGCATTAATTTAAGACCTGATTTTCAGCTCTTGCCCGAATTCTAATTGGGTTTCTCGAGGACTGGTGAAAATTATCCTTTAAAAGTATTGACGATTCTCTTGTATTTTTAGATTATGAATGCTTTATAGCTACGTTGTTTGTTTTCTTTTTTTAAGGAGTGGGAATAATTAATGGTTGTAATATACAATTGTTATTGACAGTGTTTTTGCTCTCGGGCTTTGAACGGGAAGGCGTCATAACATCTAACCGTCAGGACCACTAAGGTCAGGACATCGACAAAATCCGTCATAACGTCGACAAAAAAATCCGTCAGGCCATCGACAAATTTTAAAACTTTAGTTTTTTGGGGTTTAGGGGGGGGAGGTACCTAAGTTAGGTCAGGTTACGTATTTAATATACGCTATGCTTTACCCCCACCCCCACCCCTGATGTGCAAATATATAGCCAAATTTGTTTATAAACTATTATATGCTTATAACTATTATATAAACTTATAAATTTCTTGTCTGTGTCCTGACGGTTAGATGTTATGTCGTTTAGTGCTTGTGACGTTTAGACGAAATGGTAGCACCCCTTTTGAACATTATTTTCAGATATTTTTGGCATTTTTCGAAGACAACATTTTAACTTGAAGTTATTGCGGTTTTTCCATGTTTTGAATTCGCAAAGATAAAATCAAACGTTTTATATATTAAGGAATTTCAATATTGCTCACTAAACTAACGTAACGATTGCTTATGCCATCTAGTTTGAACCATCCTACAATTTTCTGACGTTCAACTTTAATTAATCACGCCATTCATGACGTTCAATTTCAATGAAACACGCCATTCATGACGATCAATTTCAATTAATTACGCCATTGAATGAGTTCTCACTCAGTGTTCAAGGAAAAATTGTTTACTTAAAGCACCCTGGATATCAAAACTAAGACGCTTTGCTCCCTTCGAACCCATCTTAGCTCTGTTAACCATCAATTTCTAAGTTTCGTCCACACAGTTCCGCACAGTTCTGCCGCGCTTGGTACATTCCCCAAACGCTTGGCACAGTTCCACCACACTTGGCACGTGCCACATGGTGTACATAGAGTGGGTTACTCCTTTGTTGTTTCAAAATTACCAACTTATTAGGCCAGTATCATATTTTCGTCAGTGTTGCCACGTTGAGTCATAAAAAGGAATAAGTGAAACCAATTAATTATGTTTGACGACGGTTTCCGTCCATACAACACGAAATGTGAACAATGCTTGTTCCCATTGACAAATACAAATTAAAAGGAAAGCTTGGTCTTCTTATGCTGTTTTGGCGCCAAATATTTTTAGCTCAATTTTTGATGATGTTTTGGATGCTATTTTTTTCCTTGTTTTTATTTTCAATTTGGAGCCCACAACAACTGTATAACTGCACATGGGCGGGTTTTAGTTAAAAAACCCGCCAAAATTTCCTTAGTTTTTCTAATTTTGTAAGAGATATGTGTTTTAAGGTGTCTCCACATCTTAAAACAGCAAGTTTCTAGGAATTCAGCTTTTTTTTCAAAACTATAAATGTTTAATGGCAGTATCACATTTTCGTCAATGTTGCTACTTTGAACCGTGAAAACATAAATGAAATGAAATCAGTTAAACCTGACACCACTTTTCGTCCATCAAAATTCAAACATTAAAAATCTTTTGACTTCCAAAAAACAACTAACCTTCAAAGGAAAGCTACATCTTCTTAATTACTTTGCTGTCATATGTTTTTAGTTTATTTTTGGCGGATTTTTGCCTGCATTTATTTTTTTTTTAATTTGGCGCCCACTACAGCAAAAAATTATATAATTACACATGAAAGTCTTTGGTCATTAAAGATCAAATTCCCAATTTTCTAATTTCCCAATTTTCTAATTTTCAAACATATATGTAGTTGTGTAAATTTCCACTTAACCAACTCAATAACGTTTCAGTTTCAATTTTCTGTGCACTTTAAGGACTTTCTAGTCAGGGACGTAATTTGCTAGGGGGGCAGGGGGGCAACTGTTCCTCCCAGACCTCGGTCCCCCCCCCCCCCGCTGAAATTTAGTTTCTTCAAAAATCTTGTAAAAATTCAAGTTCATTGAGCATTCAAATTCAAGCATAATTCAAGTATCCACATAAACGAGTCAGTTTTAGTATATCTTTGCCTTTATGGTAATATATGGATCATTTTTCAGTTTTCACTTCATTTGGGAAAATTGGCTCCAATTTTGACCCCCCTTTCCCTCCCTACCAGAATTGTGAAGAAATTACGCCACTGTTTCTAGTCTACGTATCTAACTTTAGCTCTAAATTTTTACATACGTTTTTCAATTTAGTGCTGATTTAAGTGGCAATGATGTTTTTTTGTAAATGATCCATAAGGCTTTAATAAAGTTATCCATCCGTTTATCACCTGTAAGATCAGTTTTATAAGGGGTTGCCCGCTTTCCGCCACCTGTTGTACATCTCCGAGTACCATGTCCGCCGCACAGTTCCGCAATGCGTGGCACAATTCCATGACTTTGTACAGTCCCCACAACGAGTGGCGTAGTTCTGGCATGCTTGGCATGGTATAATCTCTTTGCCGAAACTCAATCAAAAATCTTTTGATTGAGTTCATAAATCTGTTTTAGGTACTTCTTAAGAATCCGGTAAACACGCGAGAAGTGAAGTTTCGTTAATGCTAATGAAATAAAACAAAATAGGTGGAAGATATAATAGTTTCTGAAGAAATTTGGGCTATATATTTGCACATTTGGGGGGGGGCTGTGTTGCTACAGTCACAGGTTTCCTGTGAAACTTCACAGGTTTTTTTTATGGTCACAGATTCACAGGTTTTTGCCGCTGAATGGTAGAAAGTCACAGGTTTTTGTGCTAAAGGCTCCTAATATGACCAAACATTCTGTTAGAAGTTGAATTTTGTAGAGCTCACATTTTCAAATTACTTTTAGTGATTTTGAGACGACATCTATGTGTCATAAATCTAAAGCTTCTTCACATTAATCACAAATGACAGCCATGGCCATTTTGAAACAACCATTTTGAATTGAATTAAAAAGACGATAGGTCGGAGTGAAAAGGCTTTTATATTATTGAATTTTTTCCATGTATAAACCAATTTGCAGAAATTATCTGTCTGTTATTAGATTGTAAAAAAACGTCTTTTAACCTTCTTTTATAAGTCTTTTAAGCTGCTGCTTCAGCAGCATCTAAAACCTTGCCAGACTGGTTAGAGTCTTTTGTGCATGATACAATACACTACATTACCCATAGTCCAAAGAAGATTGAAGAATTCCAGGACCACCAGAAGTTCGCTAAAATTGAAGTGAAACAGTTGCTATCGGTGGTTTATACGAGATGGCTCAGCTTTGAAGCACCCATCAGACGGCTATTAAAAACCTGGAATGCCTTGTTATTGTTTTACGGTGGTCACGCGTTAGGCGAGGGCACTGCAGACAAGGCGAGCAAGGAGAAGGCACTCAAAATATACAACGCTTTAAACAATTAAATAAAAAAAACGAGTTTTTTTAACTGAAAGTAAGGAGCGACATTAAAACTTAAAACGAACAGAAATTATTCCGTATATGAAAGGGGCTGCCCCCTCCTCAACGCCTCGCTCTTTACGCTAAAGTTTTTCATTGTTTAAAAAAAAAATAGAGTTGTTAGAAAGTCAAACTTTAGCGTAAAGAGCGAGGCGTTGAGGAGGGGACAGCCCTTTTCATGTACGGAATAATTTCTGTTCGTTTTAAGTTTTAATGTCGCTCCTTACTTTCAGTTAAAAAAACTTGTTTTTTTTTTATTTAATTTTTGAACGTTTTTGAATAAATGCAGGTTTTGATCTTGGCCCACCGTACATGAAAAATTAAAACACAATTTTCATATTAATTTACTTTTATTTGGTTAAATGGCTTTCTCGAAACTTGTTTAATTTTATTTACGAACGTTTTTATTAGTAATAAATATACGTAACTTACGAATTAACTTACGTAACGAACTTCTATATTCATATACTTTTAATACGTATATTAGGGGGTTCGCCCCCCAGTCAATACCTTGCTCTTTAAGCGAAAGTTCGAATTTTGTTCCAATTCTTTAAAAATGACCGCTTAATCACAAAGGCCGTTAATTAGAATAAATAGCTCTTATGAAAGTACTAAAAAATCTTTGGCTTAAAGAGCGAGGTATTGACTAGGGGGTGAACCCAATCATATATGTAATATTTTCTGTTCGTTTAAAGTTTTGATGTTGCTGCTGTTGCAGTTGAAAAACTTGTTTTTTATGTTTAATTTCTGATCTTTTTTTAAATAATGCTGGGAAGTCCGGCGTCCCCTTCATAGCAATGTCCCTTCCCCCGGTGAAAACTTCCTTCATGTAAAGATCCTCCCAAATAACCCCCGAGCCCCCCCCCCCACTACCAGGAGAAATATCTCCTGAAAACGTCTGTATACTTCCCAATAACGAATACTATATGTTAACATTGGGTAAAATTCATAACTTTCAGCCCTCCCTCCGAGAACTTCGGGGGATTAAGTCATCCTAAAAGACATACTTATAATATTTTCGAACATGGTGAACAAAATGGCTATCTCAAAATTTTGATCAGGTGACTTTGGGAAAAAAATGAGCGTGGGAGGGGGCCTAGTTGCCCTCCATTTTTTTGGTCACTTAAAAAGAGCACTAGAACTTTTAATTTCCAGTCTAATGAGCCCTCCCACGATATTCTAGGACCACTGGGTCGATACGATCACCCCTGGGAAAAAAAAACAAATAAACACGCACCCGTGATCTTTCTTCTGGCAAAAAATGCAAAATTCCACATTTTTGTAGATAGGAGCTTGAAACCTCTACAGTAGGGTTCTCTGATACGTGGAATATGATGGTTTGATTTTCATTTAGGTTCTATAACTTTTAGGGGGTCTTTCCCCCTTTTTTCGAAAATCCGCCAAATTTTCTCTGGATCGTAACTTTTGATGGGTAGGATTAAACTTGATGAAACTTATATATTTGAAATCAGCATTAAAATCTGATTCTTTTAATGTATTTATTTGTATCAAAATATCGTTTTCTAGAGTTTCGGTTACCATTGACCCGGGTCGCTCCTTACTTACAGTTCGTTGCCACGAACTGTTTGATCCTGTCACGAAGACCTGTCTCTATTTTCTTGCCCAAGTTCTTGGGATTACCAACTCCCTAAACACTGACTTTCTAAGCAGTGATACAAGAATCCGTAGGCTGGTGAGCAGCTTCATTACGACATACGCAATATTTCTCCAAATATTCATAAGAAAACGCCTGATACTGGTAGCGAAATCACCTTTCTCCATAGATCTGGTTCCCGCGAACTATCTTGAACTGGGTGACATGAAATTAGGCACCAATACCGAATGTTACCTGGAGGAACGCGGATCAAGGATTGCTGAGGACTCACCCAAAGCTTTTAAGGTGAACTGTATGAGGTTCTGCAAGCAGATGAGACAAAGAATAAGTTGGAAAGATCCAATTTTGTCCAATTGGCGAAAAAAAGTTTGCTGATCTGTCGACCTTTATGTTACACCTCTGTTGTCTTCCCCATACAAGCACTGCTGCAAAGCGTCTTTTCTTTTTCTTGTCGCACATGAAAACGAGACTGCGTAACAAGTTGAACACCGGGACAGTTAGTGCATTGATAATGACTAAACAGTTAATTGGTAAAGCCGCTTCCTGGACTATTCCAAGTGATCTACTGGATAAGGCTATCAAATGGAGAGGCAGTTTGTAATAAAGAAGATCCTCGTTGTGCTGAACCTGACAGCTCTAATGGGGTGAGTATTTCGTTGCTTTTATGCATTCCAACTCCAATGCAAAGCTTCAGATCGTAATTTTGCCTCTTACCAACGATAATTCATCCTTTTTTCCTTTCGAAGAGAACAATCGTCTTTTCTCATTAAATCGTAAAGATATGAGAGGGAATTGTTACTGATTGATAAAAATAAACCAATGACTTATCTTACAGTGGATACTAGGCCAAAACGTTGGAATGAGCTTCAGGAACAGATTAAATAAAGATAATTTTGATCAGAAGAGAGGTTTGAAGATATACTTTAAGGAGTTAAAGGATTCCAATAAGCTTTTCTTTAAAGCGCGAGAGGATATTGGTCTTTTTCTTAATGTTGAGAATTGTGAGTTTCTAGTTTTTGATGGTTCAACTTCCTCTAATGTTCCCTTAATTCGTCGTGGTTTTTCTATACCCTCTGTTCCTGTTTTTCGATGGTTGGTTATCGCTGTTACTAAATCAATTTCTAGCCTTCGCCAGTACACTGTTCGTGATGTTAAAAAGGAAATTCAAATTGGTTTTTCTAAGATTGCTGCCAACCGAGGGAAGTATAACAGCCGAGAACTGGGTAGGCTACATTCTACTTTTTGTGATCATTCTGTCCTTTACCTTTCTGGTCTTTCCCCTTTTGAAGAAGAAAGACGTTAAACACATCCGGTCTTTTTATTTTAGATATTGTAAATTCTACTTTGTTTCCCCCCCCCTGGCATAGTAGTGGTAAAATAATTCGTAAGTTTGAAGTTGTTACTCGATGTAACAGCAAAGTTGGCTGTGCTGCCAGGAAGGCTTTCGGATTCATCTTTTTGTTGTTTTTCGCCTCATCATCCTTTGGTCCGTCTGTTCGGTTAATTTCATTGTAGTGTATTTTACTTCATTTTTTCTCTTTTTTTTCCTTGTCTTACTCACAACTTTGTGTATGACATGGGTTATAAGAACAATATTATTATTATCAGAAAAATAACTGAGAAAAGCCAGGCAACTAGAACAGACCTAAAAAATGCAGAGTAAGTGGATTTAATTGTTTTGGTCCAGAATCAACATTGCCTAAGGACATGTTTTAGTTTTTCAAAATTCTTGCCTTAGGATTTGCAATAGGAATTAGAGAAAAATATCTCTTAGCATTCGAACAGAATTCCCTTCAGCCTCTAAAGATTTCCTTTCAGCCTCCAAGGAAAATTTTATACATCTGAGCCTAGCATTAGGTAACTGTTGACAGTATCTGTCTCTTTTGCAGGGTTTAAGCTACATGTGGAATTTATAATACCATGACTCGGATCAGTTGTGACTTATCTACCAATATCATTATATCAACCAATCAAATCAACCAATTATGACTCGGATCAGTTGTGACTTATCAATCATATCATTATATCAACCAATCAAATTGTTGTGTTTTTATGCCAATCTTGTTTGCCAAGACCTGAAGAACCGTAGTAGTGATAATTGTTTTTTTCTTCATTCGAAAATGTCGCAGCATTTACTTGAGAATCATATGCAAGCGGTCTAATTTAAACGTTGTGTACAAGACGAACGTGGCTGGCTAATTTTCAGTACCTATTGCTTTAGATTAGAAGTTGCCAGAAATTGTACTCGGATCATCAAAATTTAGCGTGGTTTCTAAGAAAACAGGTGGAGTGCTTTGAAAATATGATTTGTGAGAACGTGAAATTCATTCTCCTGTTGCCCTTTTGAAAACTGTAATATCATAGCCTATGTTGGAAGCAGTATAGACGGAAGCAGTATAGTGGCCCAAATTGCAGACTCTGCAACCTGACTGAAGAAACTTTGCAACGCCTTCTCTTTGAATGAACTGCAAGTACTCCTGGAATTTATAAACTATATACCCTATCCCAAAATTTTAAACTTCCACTAGATATTAACCTTTTTGTGGATGCTCTCTTGCCAGCCTCCATTGAAAAGAAGTTTTACAGAGAAGCAATTGATGTGTTAATGAATTTAGATGTTCTTTGAGTGAGTAACATCTTCCGAAGTATTGTAACTTTAAAGAAGAGGGGTCAAAAAGCAGAAGAAGGTGAGGGTCCTGTCACAAGAGCCGTAGAGGTACCTGCCGGGTTTACTCTTAAATTGTGGGGAAGTGGTAGCAGGACCCTACGGTTCCCTTGTTTGGCCCTTATGGAAAAGCTAATTTAGCTTTCTCCCCCCCCCCTTGGTATAATATAAATTTAATGACATGGAGGAGAATCCACCAACTTGGAAGCCAGAAAGACATCATGTGATGGAATCCAAGTGATTTCTAACGAAGAAGGAGAAAAGTGCAGTTAGAAGCCGAAAGGAGTCCGTTTAGGACTCCAGGTGCTTTTTTTTAAGAAGAAGAAGAAGAAGTTGTATAAAGCTTACGTGGGGGACCGAGTTTGATGTCTAGTGATTACTTTAGACCTCGGCAAAATTAACGTGCGAAGGCCCCTTTTCTTTTTTTATGATCTACCAACTTGTTTTACTTCTGCAAGAAGTTTTGCTTTGCGTTAGTTAAATACAATTCTTTAAAGCAGATTTCTGGTCCGTCGAGTTTGGAAATGCTCAAAATTTAGGAGCACTGCATGATTTTAACTTAAATTAAACAAAAATGTAGTGAAGACTTTTTTGCTAGACAATTCAGCCCTACAATTGCCTTAAGTAGCTCAGGGCTACTTCTAAATGTTCAGAAAACGGCAAGATAGAGGAGTTGTTAAACAATTTTAACCACTTGACCAACCAGTTGACTGAGTGGTTAATGTGATTGACGTCTTTTGTTCTAGATCCCGGAATCTGGTGGAGGAATCTGTTAATGAAGACTGAACTTAACAAAGTTGTTTTGCAACAAACTACATCTTTTTATTTTACCTTCCATTATCTTGCGAACTTCTATCTAAGCAGCGTAATTTGCCATTCTATCTACTTACATCATAAGTTGCGCTATGGGGCGAAACTTACAAAATTTGATAGAAAATGCACGAATTAAAAAATTGATAGTTCCTGTCTGGTATTGCGAATAGATTTCTAGTCTGGGAATCTGGATTTCTGTCAGGTTTGCACATGGTCTTTAAGGAAAATCCTATGTGTCTAAACTTAAGATGCAATTACACGATGCGGAAAACCGTGCAGGGGTGATCACACATTTTTCCATGCAGTTTGAACAATTTTATTTTCAAGTTTAACCCATAGATCCTTAATAGCTGCCAAAGATCAACGACTCGCATCTTTTTCGCCTGATTATTGCAATTATCGAAGTGAAAATGAGTCTCGATGATTGGTCCTTTACTTTCCGACTAAAATAGGTAGCGGTATTTATATAAAATTTCGCTCTGTTGACATTCTCATGACGATATCTTTCTGTCATCTATTGAAATTGAAAAGCACTACATTTAATCTATATGTAGGGTTAATGTCAAAGCTGGAAATACCTGCAGAACTCATGCAGGGAACAGACCGCTCGGTAGCATGCCTCTCGATTTGCCACGACGTGTTTTCGGGCCAGAGGCAGATCTATCTTTGCTAGTAGCATTCTAGTGCTGCTACTTCAGAGTAACAAATGTAAACTGTAGTAAGAATGTAAGAATGCCTGAACACACTCTAAAAGTTGTCACAGGTTTTTTGACGAATTTCACAGGTTTTTTGGTTTTTTTTTCACAGGTTCTGAAAATTCGTAGTGGCAACACTGGGGGGGGGGGTAAAGCATAGCATATATTAAACACGTAACCAAACCTAACCTAAGTAATTTTTTTGCCCCTTCGACCCCCAAAAACTAAAGTTTAAATCTTTGTCACGGAGTGAACAATACCTCACACGGCAGCGAAAAGCTGTTTTTCGAAAAAAAAACTTTTTTTTTGTAGGTGCTTTTAGGGACGCCAATTGGCTGGGATGGGGAGTTTTAGATTTTCAAAAATACATTTTTAAATTAAATTGAATACTACAACAAAATTGCGCCCCTCTCCCCTCCCATCCCTAGATTTATAAATACATTGTTAAAATCTTTATTTAAAAGAAATCCTGTCACCCCCTACGCTTTCGTGACTCTGCCCCGCTAGTTATTTGCTCGACGCTCATCGTCCAGGCGCATACGCAGGAGTAATTTGTTAGTTTTGATTTTGGTTTCTAGTTTGTTTTTCAACGAAGCTTTATAATCATCTTGGATTTTTGCTGGTTCCTTTGTTTTAGTCTTTCTTCTATTTTAGCTATAAATCACATTTTCCTTTCCAGTTGTCGGAATAGGCAGGGGATATGTGCCCTTAGATTTTTTTTTTTGCCCCATAGATTCTGAAAAGTTCTTTATTTTGGCATTTTCATTTAGAAAATTGAGAAACATAACAAAATTGACCATCCCTTTTGATTTTGAAAAACATACATTTTGGTCCTCCCCTTAGGCAAATTTCCGTCGATTGATGCCACTGCTGAAGTCCTAAATTGTACTGCTTGAGAATTCTCCTGCCATTTATATTCCTGATCCCTGTGTTTGCCTGCTCTCCGTGAACGTCAACAGTTCTCCCTGGACAAATTTGACTTTTCCCTTGTCAACCCTTCCCTCGTACTTATGTCTTGCCTCCCTCCTTGTGCTCCAACAAAATCTTCGTTTTACCTTAATGAATTGTCCCCCGAATGACATAGAAGAAATTTCCTCCCTATGCACTTGAAACGTCCAATAAGTGTATTTCCTCCCCTTCTCCTCATTCATGTATAAGGTTTATTGCAAACTTTGTTTGTTGCTTCTGTTTAATTTTTTCTTTGGTATAGCCACTATATTGTCTTAAGTTTTGTTTTTATCACTGTCTTCGGAAAGATCCTTAACCTACATAGTTTTTTTTTTTATATTTATTTATTTATTTTTTTTTTTTTTTTTTTGGAAGAACTCGCTGCTGACAATAGTCCAGAAAAATGAAAGACCTGCTACCTTAAAAAACCCTTTTCATGTTTTCTTTTTTCATTTCGGCAGCCCAGGCAGTGGCGCAAGCACCAGTGAATCATTCCCCCTAATCTTGAGATTAATCACTCCGCCCATATGATCAGTGTCAAAATACCCTAATTTTTGGGGTAGTTTTTTTTTTCATTCCAAATAATACCAAAGATTAGCACATTGCGTTTGTTTTTATTTTAAGAACTGGCACATTGAAAGTGTCAAGCATTTTTCCTGCAATAGTTTTTGAAGTCTTCTGTGAAACTTGTGCCAATCTGATGCCAAATTTGTTGTGAAAGAAGGAAAAGCATCATATATTAGATATTGAATAATATTGAATTTAATCGGTTTTTACATATAAAAAGATAAAAAAAAGATGACAGGGAACAGCAAATTTGTGTGGAAGTTGGAGGGGTATATTTGAGGGGGGCTCAAACCCTCTGCCTCCCAAATTTTGAGGTTTTCCGTGTAATCCCCCTATTTTCGTGCTTTATTTGAAGTCAAGCCTCCCCCATCCCTCCTGAGATGAATTTCTACGTGTGTGGTTGTCCGTGTGTATAGCATTTGTAGAAAGTTTAACGATGATTTTTATTTTATTTTTTTATTTTATTTTAAAGGGTTTCTGAATTTTTAATCAGAATTATATATTTTCAAACAGTTCATGGCAGTAAGTAAGGAACGAGATGGCTCAATACTAAGCGAAACTCTAAAAAACAGAATCTTGATAACAACAGATACATCAAAAGTAATAGCTTTTTGTGCTGATCAAGCAGTTCGTGGTAACGAACTGTAAGTAAGGAGCGATGTGGCTCAATAGTAACCGAAAGTCTAAGAAAGAGTCTCGATTAAATTAAAAAAAAATTCAACTGAAAGTAAGGAGCAACTTAAAATGAACAGAAATTAATATGTATATATGGAGATTCGCCCCCTTGTCAATACCTCGCTCTTTGCACTAAAGTTTTTTTTAGTTTTTTTCAAAGGACCTATTTATTCTAATTAAACGACCTTTGTCATTCAGGGGTCATTCTTAAAGAATTGGACTTTTAAGTCTTTTTGTATTTTTAAAAGCGCTATTTATTCTAATTAAACGGCCTTTGTGATTCAGGGGTCATTCTTAAAGAATCAGGGAAAAAATCGAACCTTAGCTTAAAGAGCGAGGTATTGATGAGGGGGTGACCCCTAATATACGTAATAATTTCTGTTCGTTTTAAGTTTTAATGTTGCTCCCTACTTTCAATTGAAAAATTTGTTGTTTTTTTTTATTTAGTTAAATAAAGAAGAGAAGTTAGTTCTAGTTATTTCAGTTATCTAAATAAAAAACAAGTTATTTCAATTGAAAGTAAGGAGCGACATTAAAACTTACGACGTCAAAAAGACGATTTTTTTTTATTTAAATTCTTATCATTTTAAAAATGATGCCAGGGAATCCGGCTCCCTCCACGGACAAATTCCCCCTCTCCCTGGAAAGATCCTTTAGAGTCTAGGCAGTTCAATCCCGGTGAACATTGAGTCGGCAATGAGAATGTAAGACAAAGAAAAAGAATTTCCTATAGGAATTCTGGCAAATTTCCCAGTACAAAATTTTCCCTGTAAATCCCCCCGGAAACTTCGCTTCCCAGAGAAAAATCTTCCCATGAGTCAGCATAATAAGCCGATGCTTTTGATTGGTATCCAAATTCTGTTTTTTAGAGTTTCGGTTACTATTGAGCCGCTTCGCTCCTTACTTACAGTTCGTTACCACGAACCGTTTTATTCTAAATATTTAAAGCTCGCCAAGTTTAAAATTACCCATCAAAAGCTATTATAGAACCCTATTATAGAGGTTCCAAGCTCCTATATACAAAAATGTGGAATTTGCATTTTTTTTCCAGAAAAAAACGATCATGAATGCGTGTTTATTTATTTTTTTTATGGGTGGTTGAATCGAACCAGTGATTCTAGAGATAGGGAGATGGCTGATTTGAATAGAAATTAAAAGTTCTAGTGCGTTTTTTAAGTTATCTACAAAATTGGAGGGCAACTACCCCCCCCCTTCCACGCTCTCTTTTCTCCAAGGACATCAGATCAATTTTTTTGGACAGCCCTTTGATTCAGCATAGTTAAAAGGTCTAATAACTAGCGATTTGGAAATAGCATGACCTGCCATAGTCCCTGGGGAAAGGGCTGTAAGTTAAGCAATTTGGGAATTGTTCACATATAGTAGGTTATTTGTTATTGGAAAATACTTGGCAATTTTTTAGGGGTATTTTTGCGACGGTATTTTTCATTAAGAGGATATTCCGTTGAGGGAACTTTCCGGGGAAATTTTCCATGGGAAATTTTACACAGGGGGGTGGAAGGGGATGTCCTAGCATGATTTCAAAAATGGTCAGAAATAAAAAAAAAATAAGTTTTTCAACTGAAAGTAAGGTGCAACAATAAAAATTTAAACGAACAGAAATTATTCCGTACATTAGGGGGGGGGTGGATTCCTCTTCTTCAGCCCTCGATCTTTACGCTAAAATTCGACAATTCTTTTTGCCACAATTCTTTAGGAAAGACTGCTAAAACACAAGGAACGCTGAATTTGAATGAGATATATTTTAAAGACCATCTTAAGACTTAGCGTAAAGAGCGAGGGTTGAGGAAGAGGCAGCCCCCTAATATACGGAATAATTTCTGTTCGCTTGAAGTTCTAATGTTTCCCCTTACTTTGAGTTGAGAAAACCTGTTTTTTTACTTAATAAAAAGTAATGGGATTACGTATAATAGAAAGTTGGGCATCTATAGTCCCATTAAACAACAGTTGGATTCCCAATTACAGCAAGATATAACACAAAAAGAATCTGGTACTTTCCCATTATGTGGGCACCTCTAAAAACCAGTCACGAAAACCCGAGGAATCCACTCGACAAAAGCAAAGATTTGAAGCTATCTGATGTTGTATAAACAAGTATTCAGGGGTTTCTCGCTCTTGGAACTATATTTAAACTGTTTTTGTTTTTGTTTTTTTGGGGGGGGGGGGGGGTTAGGGGGGAGGTACCTAGGTTAGCTTACGTATTTAATATATGCAATGCTTTACCCCCACCCCACCCCCCTAATGTGCAAATATATAGCCCAAATTTGTTTATAAACTATTATATATTCATCCTATTTTGTTTTATTTCATTAGCATTAACCAAACTTGACTTTTTAGAGGTGTCCACATAATGGGAAAGTACCAGGAATCTTTTAATAAAGCGGTGAATTGAAATACGTGCATATTCTATCGTGTGTACAGGATAGGGGTCAGGATGGATTCACCCTTGTAAATGTTTGTAAAGGGCCATTGAACAATCGAATTATACAAAAATCCAAGCGGGATAGACGTGACGAGGGACATGCCAGTATGATGAAGTCTCCATCAACATGCAATGCTGTCTTGACCTTTACCCGTCAGCTGAAATTCTCTCTATGCCCACAGCGATCTTTTTCTAAAATGTTCTTGCAACGTTATGGCTTTACAACTAAACGTGTTTAGAAAACTCGTTTTTTTTTTCTATATCTCTCTACTGGGCGTGTTGTCAGCATAGCTGTTTGTTGTAAAAATGTTTTTTTTTTTTTTTGTTTTTTACTGCCATTTAAGCATGCAAATTTGAAACTGCTCACCCGGATAAACACCTAAGCTATTTACACGTGACAGTGAAAAATTACAAGCCATTTACACGATTTTGGTTTTATCCCGTGAAAATCAACTAAATCAACAAAATCAACTAAAGAGAAAACTTTCCTATAATTCTGTGCTTCAATTCCATTGGCTTGTTCTTGTGAGTTTTTTTCCTAAGCCAATCACCATTCCTCTAGCGCATTTAGAGAGAGAGAGAGAGAGAGAGAGAGAGAGAGAGAGAGAGAGAGAGA
>JAQQPU010016234.1:0-12079 GCA_029168905.1 Artemia sp. Kazakhstan ARC1039
TTATAGCTTTTATAATATTAAAAAAAAATATAATTTTTGAAAAGGTCTTATTTACCTTAATTATTTTTGAACCAAGCTATACACGGATTTAATATCCCAGAGTTTGGGTATTGCAACTAAAAGTCAAACATGTCTGCAAATCACTAATTTCCTCCTAAAAATACCTCCTAATATTCTACTAATCACTAATCCCTTCTATAGAGGGGTAATATTTATGTTGTGTCAAAGTTGAGTCAAAAGACTTGACCTAATGGCTTAACTAACCTTTAGTTTTAATGTTTAAAAACATTTAAACTTGTCAGTTACGCCCTTTTAGGTACTAACAAAAAATAAAACTAAAATTAATTTTCAGGTTTTTTTCTAGTTTGAATTTTAAGACTAAAATTACTGCTCAGATATCATAAATATTTTTACAGTTTACATAAAATCTTTAGCGATTCTGAACTGAAAACTAAAATAAAAAAAATGAATTTTGTGTATGGAAATACACATTAAATCCCGCTTTGGGTAGTTAGAACCTAACAAAAAATAAAACTGATTTTAAAATTTTAATGTATTTTTCTCGTTTGAATTGAAAGACTCAAATTATGGCTCGGATACCATAAATATTTTTGCAGTTTACATAATATATTTAGTGACCCTGAACTGAGAACAAAAGTAAAATAAAAATTTATTGTCGAAAAACAAACTTGCATAAATATTGCATTCACTTATTACGTCATATTTGGTTATACGAGAAAAATCAATCCCTTTTTATCTTTTCAACATATTGTTAATAGTAACCTTTTCAATGTGATTATATGTAACTTATTTTTCATAAGTCTCCGATGGTACCATGGTAAGCATACTAGTGGTTAGGATAGCTGGTATTCATCAGGTTTGGCAATAAAAATGCAGTTTTTAGTGGAATTAACATAAAAAAGTTTTTATTTCAATTAAGTTTTGTTTTTCAATTAAAAAAGCCACTAGAACTTTTAATATCCGTTCGGATGAGCCCTCTTGTGACATGCTAGGACCGCTGGGTTGATGCGATCACCCCTGGGAAAAAATAAAAATAAACACGCATCCGTGATCTATCTTCTGGCAAAAAATACAAAATTCCATATTTTTGCAGATAGGAGCTTGAAACCTCTACAGGAAGAGTCTCTTAAGAGCTGAATCTGATAGTGTGATTTTCATTAAGATTCTATGACTTTTATGGGGTGTTTCCCCCTTTTTTCAAATATAAGGCAACTTTTCTCAGGCTCGTAACTTTTGATGGCTAAGACTAAACTTGATGAAACTTATATATTTAAATCATCATAAAAATCCAATTCTTTAGATGTGTCTATTGGTATTTAAAATTCCGTTCTTTAGAGTTTCTGTTATTACTGAGACGACTCGCTCTTACTATACAGTTCGTTACCACAAACTGTTTGATTACTTCAATTACTATGGGCTACAGTTCGTTCCTTAATGTAACCAAGGGACAGAAAGTTTCCTATACAGGGGTTTCGGACAAGGTGGTTCTAATGTTGTACTTTTTGTTTTGATCTGACTCCTCTTTTAGGAGCAATGGGTTTTTATATTTCTTAACATTGGACGTGATCGTCTCTTACTAGGTTGCTAGCTACCGCTACAACCCGGATTATCAATTTTCTTTAAAATGAGCCATTGAACAACTCTACGATGTTCCAGTGCCAAGCTATCTGTGGAAAAGAAAAAGGAAAAAAATACCGTTTATACAATATATCTTCAAATAAAGATGCCGTTTATCAGGAAGCTAACTCAGTCCAATATATGCAATGGGACCGCTGCATAATAATCTGACTAGGTTTCAGCTGTATTCAATGACCGAGCCTTTATGTACTCTATCTTATGATTATGACGTCATTGATGAATATTTTACATGAAAAATGAAATTTTTCGTAAAAAATTGATTCTGTTAAAAAAAAAAATTAATTACAAATGGCACTCGATTTAGAAATTTCCTTTAAAATGAGCCATTGAACAACTCTACGATGTTCTAGTGCCAAGCTATCTGTGGAAAAGAAGAAAAAAAGAGAAAAAAATGCCTGTTAGGCAGAATGCTGTAGTAGCTGCCACTTTTCTTGATTTTCAAGCCAATATATTTCCTTTGCTGTTCAAGCCAAGGGACAGAAAGTTTCCTATACACGGGTTTCGGATAAGGCGGTTCTAATTGTGACTTTTTGTTTTGATCTGACTCTATTTTTAGGAGTTATGGGTTATTATATTTCTTAACATTGGACGTGATCGTCTCTTACTAGCTTGCTAGCTACCGCTGCAACCCGGATTTAGCGAAAAACAAAAGCTAAAATCAGATTTCATTTTGATTCAGTTTCTAAAGCCCACATTACATGTACATGGTTTCCTAGCACAAAAGTGTATTGGTCTAAAACTGCAATACTGGGGTGGGGGGTGTTTTAAGCAACCTTAATGCGTCTGGACTATGTTTGCCACCCTAAAAGAGCGTCAGTAAAGTTTAAAACGAAATGTATTTCGTAATGGGAAAAATACACAAAGTATTAGATACGTGGTCAAATGAGTCTGCTTTAAAATTCTAAGATCATTCAACAGTATTCAACAGATCATCCATAATATCTAAGAGTTTCAAGAAAGTCCACCTAGACAGAAAAAGAATGAAAAATACAGTAGAAAAGAAAATACCTACATCGACAACATTCTCCTTTTCTGGTTGGAATTCAAGCAGATAATCCTTAAATAAAGTTTGTATGCTCTGTAGTGTTGAGAATAGGATTTTAGGTGTATCTCTCAAATCTTCCTTGGAAACTGATTTAAACTTGTCATTGAACGTGCCAAATTGAGCTTGAATGTATAAGAAACAGTCCTTTAAAAACGTTTTCATCCTCTGAAAATCAGCCTTCAACAAGTTTTTGAAATCATTCATGGGTTCTTCATGGTTACTTTGTGAGTTATTTATTGATGAAGACTCTATACAAACTCCCCTGAGCACAATAAATACCATGAAGCAAAATATTATTCGGGAAAATGAGCTCATTATTCGTTGGACAGATATTTAAACAGATTGACGTAACGAGTAACTTTAAGCAAAAGGGAAGCCAAACTAATTTCAAATTTGTCTGGTATTTTTCTGATTTGAATTAAAAAAAACTAACATTACTGCTCAGACACCATAAATATTTTTGCAGTTTGAAATTAAATAAAATTATTTTATATAAAATTTTCAGGAATTATTCTAGTGTTCCATAACTATGTCTACAAACTTCTTATAATGGTAATAGCTCTTTGTAAAAACATTGATTTTATTTTAAACTTGAGGGAGAAAACCCTTCAAAAATAACTGTATTTTTAAATTGATATAAAAATTACAAATAAGAAAAAGCCTATGGCTTTTTCTTATTAGGAATAGTAAGAGACAAACCTCAGAGAGTCAGGTAGCAAAATAAGTCTAATATGTGCCATGGTTTGTTCTTTAATAGGTTTCAGCCATTTTTGCAGCCATGATACCGATGAAAGTTACATAATCCTTATTTATATTTCAGTTAACATAGACTAGATGTGGTTCTTTCATCGATTATCGATTAAAAATCGATTTAATAATCGATTCGAAATGCTGAATTCTGACTGAAACCCTAGAAATATTTTTGTTTTTCATATAATATTAATTTTCTGACAAATGAACTGTATATTTTACAAGTTTAAAAAAATTTACCGTAACAATCATCACTTTCAATTCACGCTGGGGTTGCATATTCTTTATAAAACTTGACAAAGTTTACACAATAACTTGAAACCATGAACTGAGAATTATAGAGTTTCAAAGTTTTGTATAATATTTTTTCCCATGCATCATTAGAAAATCTGTTAGCAGTTATGGGCTATTGTTTTGTTAATATGGGACGTTTTCATCTCTTACTAGGTTACCACCGCTGTGACCATGCTGCAAATCTCACCAAATTATCTTACAGTAATGATCCCTTTTTTGGGATTCTTTTTAATGATCCAAAAAGCTATCTTTTTTGCTTCATTTTTCATTTGTCCTTAGGGGATTTTTCCCACGCATTTTTCTTTATCCGCTTTTTGGATTCATTCATTATCTTGTGTAATTTCGCAAGACGTTATGTATACCAAAAACTTTCTTTCCAGCTATCCTCCATGAATTATTTCTGCTTTTACATTGTTATTTAACTCAGTAATAACAAGACATTTTTCCATTGCATATACCCTGAAATATGTAAATTATGCATTAACATAGGTTATAAGGTACTCTTGCATTATATGGGCCTTTCTAAAAAGTCAAGTTTGGTTAATGTTAATGAAATAAAATAAAATAGGATGAATGTATAATAGTTTAAACAAATTTGGGGCTATATATTTGCGCATTAGGGGGTGGGTGGGGGGGGGAGAGTGGCCGGTAAACCATAGCATATATTAAATACGGAACTTAACCTAACCTAGGTTAAGTCCCCCCCCCCCTAAACCCCTAAAAACAACAGTTTAAATATCGCATACGCAATAAAAGCCACGCTATCATGGTATTACTCTATAGCGGTTAGCCCGTCAAAAATGGGTTTTTCGTTACTGGTTTCCTTGTAAAGGCCCATATAATGCAAGAGTACCGGTTATAACCTACGGCTATGATGTTATTCATCACTTTATATACGAAAATACTTTTTCGTTAATCATAAAGATACAGTATGGTGTAATTTCCTTTTAAATGAGCCACGAAACATCTCTCACATTTTTTCAAAGGTAATTACAAACAGGAATTGGCTGCATTCACCTTTTACTCCATTTTCGTATAAAAGATCGTGGTTGCGTCTATAGCTGCAACCTAATAAAACATTGCAGTTATAATCGTGATTGCAGCTATAGCTGCAACTACGATCTTTTATACGAAAATGCAGTTTTTCGTAAGAAATTGGTTCTATTAAAAAAAAAAATAATAATTACAAAAGGCATTAGATGTAGCAATCACCATTAAAATGAGCCATGAAACATTTTTCTATGATATTCTGGTAACCTGCTAGCCCTGGTAGAAAGAAAAGAGACACGTAAGTGCAACCCATACAAGGAAATACATTTTCTTTGTTAATCAAGCTGGAGAGCTTTAAATATTTTTTATAGGGTTGTCGACAATGCTGAGTCTTATATTTCATTTTTTATTTGAATTTGAGGCCATTTTTGTGTGGTTTTAATCTTTTTTTCGAATTATCTTATTTTTTAACAACAATTTTTTCTGTTTAAGAATAACCAATATAAATGTTACCACTCCCGAATCAGTGTTAGATGACAGTCTTTTCTCATTGGGCAGTTTTTTTTTTTTTTTTTTTTTTTTTTCAAGAAAAAGTTTTTAATTTTTGGTTTACTATGGGCTCCGGTAAAAATACAAATAGAATTATATGTAAAATAACTTAGTCTTGTCTATAGTATGGTTCAAAACAATTCAATTCACATCGTCAAGGAGAGTCATTATTATTATTTTTTTTTTTTTTTTTTGAAAGAATATTAGCGTATTGTGTAAAAATCTAATTAAACGGTTTCTTGCGAAACAATGGCGAAACAATGGTTTTCTAATATGCATATATCTATTTTTCTAAACAATGAGAATTCAAATAATGATTCATGGTCAGTTTGTCGAAGTATGGCCTAGAATCACATATCAAAATATAAGAATATAAAAATGGCATTTTGAAAAATATAGTCTTAAAATGGCCTATTCGTTTACAGATGTAGCGGAGAAAAAATATGTTCCATTATATTTCCAGAAAGGCGTAAGACGTTCTTTATGGATAACCACCATCTTATGCTCTTTCGTGTCACAAAAGAATCAAAGTAACACAGAAATTTAATTAAATCTTAAAATGTCACAAATAAAATTTTCTTTTTAAAAAATCAGGCAAATTTTCTTAATCACGTAGCTTTTGATGGGTGAAACTAAAATTAATGAATCTTATATTTAGAATCACTTCTTATTAAGCGAGTCGTTTCTTATTTATGCTTCGTTAACACGAACTGTTTGATCGAACTGCTGAAAACATGCTTTTCCTAATTAAGACTATCTGATTTTTGCTTTTGCATTCAACGCGGAGTTCTTTGGATGTTACATTATACAATAAATTTTCTTCGCTTGTAAGAATACAGGCCTTTTCGATGTCATTTTTAATAACCTTTTTTGTGGGTTTTTAACTAATAAGTCTGCTAAGCTCTTACTATCCTTATTGCATATCATTGTGTTCAGATTTTTTTGTTCAGAGAGTGGTATTTTGTTGAGAGAGTGCTATGACCTTAGAGCTTGCTGATTTAAGTCAAAGGTACTTCAATTTAAATATTTACCCAAAAGTACTTTATGCAGGGGTTAGGGGTGCAAGGGCTCTAAGTTATACCAGTTACTCATTGTTCATAAATGTGTTTAGTTATTAAGAACAGGGCAATGTTTGATTCTGTGTCTCCAAACGAGCTAAGGGCATTAAAGTGAAACTTTCAGGGAGTAATAAGGTGGATGTTCAAATAAAATTCTATGTGCATCCAGGTGGTTAAAAGGGTAAGTCAACAATATCTCAGGAACGGCTTAGGGTATTAACTGGAAACTTTCAGTGCATGTTGAGGAGGACGTTAAACTAACCAAAAGACACTATGTACCTAACAATACCCCTACTACGAATACTGTTACGACTACTACTGCTTCAACTACAACTACTATAGCTAAGACTACTAGACTATTACTACTAGAACCACCCCTTTTATGACATATACTGTGACGACTACTACTACTACAACTATGACTTCTACTACTACGGCCACTTCTACTAATACTATTCGACTGTGATAATTAAAAGGGTGACGCTGTTTTTAACTTTTCAGCAGAGCCAAAAGAAGGAAAAACGGTTTGTCGACTGTGGTTGATCTGAAGAATGATGTTAGTGGGGATAAAAGGAACATAAACCAAATTTTCTAAACCAAATTTTTATGCTCTTTTCAGTAGTATAAATTAAATTAAACTATTTAAATTAAATTAAATTAAAAAATTCGAAACTGTTTCATTTTATGGCGTATCTCTCCTTTTTCCTTGATAAAAAAAAAAGCAGACACGTGCCAGCTCCCCATGTTATAGCTCCACAAGATAATCCTACTCTGTCATTCTGAATTGCAACAAGACTTGACAGAAGAGACATACGCCACTTAGAGGCTTATGTTTCTTAGTAACAGTACAAGATAGGACAATTCTGACACCACCATTGGATTTCTCATGCTTAGTTTATCCATGAAACATAAATAATTTTCGACCAAAATGGTATATGTCCCCAGTTGCGTTCTACTGTATTATACAAAATGTCCCTGTTGTTCTACTTGTTTATGATGGAAAGGCAGTGTGGTCTTCGTCGCTAATTTAAGTCCTTAAATAAGATTAGTTTTATACAAAAACTTTAAATGAACAGAATTTCCTGCAAATAAAAGAACGCCTGTTGATCTGGCTTCTTTCAATTATTCAATGTTTTCTTTTTTTTTTTGGTTTTTAGGAGGAGATGAAATGCTACCACTTTTCTTCTTCATCCATATTTTATTTTATTTTTTTAAAACAAATCGAATTCGAAGTTACTCTTCACGTATTAAGCAATCTTTCAAAGTTTTAGGAACATTAAAACCAATTTTTTCACTATTTGGATATGGCTTGCATCTTTTCTTATGAAATTCAGGTAAATTGATTTCAGGCTATCAGCGTCTTTAAAGACCAGATCACACAGTATCGTAAACCATTTTCTAGTTAATGCCACTTCTAATTCTGCTCTTCTAGTAGCCAAGTAAGCATTGAAGATATTCTGTTCCATATTCTTCTCCATTGGAACAATAAACTGCGCTATTCCATGAATATGTTCCATTATGGCAACTTCGGAACTAAGGCAAGCTAGCATTAAGGGAGTCTTATTAGCGGTGGGCTTAAGGTCTGACGATACCCATACCCAGAATTCCTGCAACACCCTGGATTCCAGGAAGACACACCCCCTGGATTCTGCAACATCCCTGTTTCCATCGCAGCCCTGTTTTAAACGGTCAACAGGTGTTTGTTACGTCACAGGGAATGTTTACTTTCGGGCATACCAATACCCAGAATTGTGGGCACACCCTGGATTCCTGGAAGGCATAACCTTGGATTCCGACGACAGTCCTGTTTTAAACGTCACGGGGAATGTTTACTTTCGGGCACACCAATACCCAGAATTGCGGGCACACCCTGGATTCCTGGAAGGCATAACCTTGGATTCCGACGACAGTCCTGTTTTAAACGTCACGGTGAATGTTTACCATAGAGAACTATGTTATAATAATGATTCCTTAGAATGCTTCAGTTACTATGGAATACAGTTCGTTCTTTAATGTAACCATTTTAACAACAATTTTGTTTTTAATTACACAATGCACTATATGTAGCAATTTCCTTTAAAATGAGCCATTAAACATAATTTGAACCATTAACCATTAATAATAACCTGATTACAAACAGTACTATTTCTTTGAAATAATAAGAAACGAACCTCAAACAATCATGTAGCTAACTAATTCCAATGTATTCAATGGTTTGTTATTCTAATGATCGTCTTTTAATGTAATGAAGCCCAAAACACTGCCAAAAGTCTGAAAGTATGAATTGCCAAAAGTGTGACGCTTAGTAGACAATCGGTGTTAGAAATCGAACTTGCTTCAAAAATCAAATATCTTTGTAAAGACTGCAGTATGAAAAGACATCAAAAATGCAGCTGTTTTACTTTTAATTTCCGTTCGAATGAGCCCTCATGCCACATTCTAGGACCACCGGCTGGATACGATCATCCCTGGGGAAAAGAAAGAAATAAATACGTATCCGTGATCTTTCTTCTGGCACAAAATACAAAATTCCACATTTTTGCAGATAGGAGCTTGAATCCTCTACAGTAAGGTTCTCGGATACGCTGAATCCGATGGTGGGATTTTCATTAAGATTCTACGAATTTTAGGGGTTGTTTCCCCCTTTTTTGAAAATAAGGAAAATTTTCTCAGGCGCGTAAATTTTGATGGGTAAAACTAAACTTGATGAAACTTAAATATTTAAAATCAGGATAAAAATCCGATTCTTTTTATGTATCTATTGGTATCAAATTCTTTTTTTAGAGTTTTGGTTACTATTGAGACGAGTCGCTCTTACTATAAAGTTCGTTACCACGAACTGTTTGAAAGAGTGATTTTATCTAAATTTATTAGTGGTTGGGCAAAGAAAGTATTTTCCCCTATTCCTATCCCACCCTGGCTATTCTGATCAAACCTCACAGTCTCGATCTCGATTTTCTCCCAATTTTGATATACCAGTACTTTATATTTACTCATATTCGTAATATGAGTGGGATGTTGGCCCCCTCTGTTTATTGTTGTATTAAGCCACATTAATTTTAGTTTTAGGACCTTCTTATTTTTTTGTATTTAGTTATTTTAAAATGTTCTCTAAAAAAAATCTGTGCAAAGAAAAGTAAAGGGCCATATTAAAACCTACAACAGGCAGAAATAAAGTCATATAATAATTCAAACTTAAAACGAATAGAACTTACTATGAATAAAAAATATCTGCTGACACCCTAGAGTGGCGTAACGTCTACGGTGTGTCGAAGATGATCCTAAGATCTGATTTTTATAGCTTAACAAACCTTCAGTTTTAGCTTACTAACGTTTTTCAACGTCACATTTACAACCTATTATGTTAAAAAATAATGGTATTTGCCTAATTGAAGAAATGATAGGACAAGAACAGCATTTTCCTCAATTCTGATACCACCTTACAGCTATATTATCAATATATTTTATAAACACTTAGTTAGGGCCCGAGGACAGTAGTAAAAATTAATTTATGGCCTTTTTAAGCTTGATATCTGTTTACCTTCTTGTAAACTTTGTTTTATGTAAGTAAAATATGTATTTGTTCTTTAAAATATATTCTAAAACCTCTAAGTTGAAATCATAATGTTTTCTGGCCTTTAATGAGTAACTGGTGCATCCAAATAGGCTGCACATTGATCAACAGTGTGTTTATAGACATTGATTAATCTTTAACCCTCGTCTCTTTTTGTCGTTTTCTTTTTTAGTAAGCTTAATGACCAATATATAGTTGATAGAAAAATGTATTTACTCGAATGATTCCATCTGCACTTTCAGTGATTTATTTGCATTTTTTCTATTTTTGGATCCCTTTTCTCTGTCAAATTAGTTGTTCTAGTTTGTTTCTTTTCTCCTTTTTTCTTTAAGTGCTCCGTCTTGTGGTGTCTTGATTTGACGGATTTTTCAATAAATATATAAATAAATATTCACCAGTTGAATTTTTACTATTCAGGTTGGAATGCGAATAATAGAAGTGAATAGCAACACTCTTCTTGGGGCCTCTCATCAAGAAGCGGTGCAAGCTCTTCGCAATGCTGGTGACACCATCCGACTCCTCGTATGTGACGGCTATGACCAGAGCGTAGTGGAAAAGTTACAAGATGAAGGCAGAATACCGAGACCTCAATCAAGTATTGATAAAGAATTTTCCCCACCTGTGAGTGATTTTTTCTCATACTGTTTTTTCTTAATATTCCCCTGTCAAAACTTTTAAAGGGCATTTTTGCATAAATTTAGGATTAAAGTACCTAGGACAATGAAAATTAAATCTGATTTTTCAAATTAGTTTGGAACTTCCACAACCATATATATCTTTAAAAATTAGGAGCTTAATTTAAATTTCGGGAATTGTTGCTTTGTATTCTTTGTGCATTTACGTTAAGAAATTTGACAGTAGTGGGGACCAAATTAAAAAAAAAAGAAACGTGGGTTAAAAAATCAGCAAAAAAGGCTTAGCTTTCCCTTGAAAGGGTCGTAGCTTTCCTTTGAAAAGGCTGTTGGAATCTACAGATAGTTAATATTTGAATTTTTAGGGATGAATAGGGTTTTCATAATCAAATAATTAGTTCTACTTATTTAGTTCTATGGTTCAATGTGCCAACACTGAAAAAAATTGACAGTGTCCCAAAAACTTCATGATCTAGAAACAACAAAAGAAAAATCTTAGAAAATCGTTGTTTCCAGGTATGGATAGACATAAGATACCCATCTTAAGGGGAGGTGGAGGGTTATCAGACACCCCCCCGAGGGGCAATTTTTTTTTTTTTTTAATTGGATGCCCTTACTACTTTAAAAAGCAGATATTGTTTCTATTTTTCACTTCCGTAGGCCGAGAGCAAGGAAAATTTATTGTCATGGAAACTTTTAATTTTCACCGCATTTTAAGAAAAACTTTCAAGGAAATGAATTTTCAAGAAAATCCTCCGAGGCATGTTTTAGTTTGAAAAGAGTGACCATGACTGACTAAAAAATGTCAAAAAAAACGGTGGCAAAAAATGTCAAAAAATGGTGGCAAAAAATGTCAAAAAAACGGTGGCGAAAAATTTCAAAAAATCCTCGTTGTCCAGTGCTTAACAGATAATCTTGTGGATTTCAAATCATGCTTCTTAGTAAGCAATAATTAAAAAATTTGGTTTCTTCGTAGGTGAGTTTTCCTTCTCAGAGATCTCACGAGACCAGGACAGCCTTCACTGGATTCCGGTTTAAATGTTTAAACCGGAATGTGTATCCGCAGCCGGATTCCGGTTATACCGAAATTATAATAAAAAAAAATGAACAGCAAATGAAACCGATAATGCAAAACCACAGAGGGGTTTTGTCACGTAAAAACAGGACTGGAAAACTTTCGATCTACAGCAAAACTGAAGAAGTAGATTCAAGAAGCTGTAATTGACTTGAAGTTGTAGTTGTTGTAGAAGTTGCAGTTGAAGAAGACTGTAATTGAAGTTGAAGTTGAATAACGATGAAATCTTTCATTTATCTTGTACTCATAACTCTGTTTGAGGGAGATGCTAAAATTCACCCAAACAGCCAATAAAATTGCACCATATCCAAGGAGAATGATGAGGGGGTAGATTTTAAGGTTCCTCATATTTGAATACATAACACACGATTCTACTAGTTATATCTACAGGGAGAGTCCTTTTTTATGGATTCAAAATCAGGTTTTCCCGATTCATTAGGAGATGGTCTTTTG
>JAQQPU010016236.1:8997-20166 GCA_029168905.1 Artemia sp. Kazakhstan ARC1039
GACTCCTGAATCCAAGAGGCACCACAGTGCCTGCGATTGGACGACAGAATCGAACGCAGCGGAAATGTCGACACTGCAGGCAAAGAGTGGCTCTTTAACTAAAGATGTAGACCTCATTATTCTTCTTAGTAGCCGATGGGCGTGTCCACAGCCCAACCCATTTCTGAATCCAAGTTGTTTGTCTCCCATTAGAGCGTGCGACGTAATATGGGGCAACAGTACCTTCTCAAATACTTTGCTGATAACCGATGAAACTGTGATTGGTCTGTAGCTTTTACAAAGCAAGGGATCTCGATTCTTTTTCAGAATATTGGATGTGCGGCAACCATGAAAGTTGGCAGGTGTGAGTCCCTGCTCGATGCTCATTTGGATGCTCTCACGATGCAATATGTGACATATTTCCGTAGTTTATGATGAAAAGTCATTATTAAAAACGCCATTATTGAAAATGTCATATATGACATATATATGACATTATGTGACATATTTTCGAACGTCGATCATGTTGTTCCATATTTCTGGACAGAAAAATAGGCCCATCTCTTTAGAACTAGGTTAACTAATATTGAGGGACACATATGACAGATGCAATTCTGGAGAGACAAATAATTCTACCTTTTTAAAACCTGATTTGTTCTTTCGTCAGAAGTAAGTGAAGGGGACGAAAAAGTTTTGACCAATTTTAGCAATTTCTCAATTCTTCTATGGGTGTTAACCTGCGTATTTGATAAAATGTGTCTTTATATGAATGCATATACTTATATTGTGAACAAATTGTGGCTCCTTTAAAAAGAACAAAAAAGTAAAGAAAAAAAAGTTTTAAGAAATGTTTTTTTACACGCAATTTCTCAATTCCCCTATGGGTGTTAATCTGCCTATTGTTTATATAATGTATCTTTAAATGAATGAATATATTTATATTGTGAAAAAATTATGGCTCTTCTGTCTCTAAAAATTATAATCTAGAGCAGTAATGGAACCTTTCTTCAAAAGTATGACATTGGCGGGATTCAAATCCATGGTAACTATGCGGCAGTTTGGCACCGGTACTCTACCACTAAGAATCAATTTTATTATGCGCTTAGACGCTTATGCGTTATGCGTTAAACGGCATTCAACACTAGATACAGTCTATGATCGTGCCCAAAAATGAAAAAAGCGTGCCCAAATATTCAAGACAGGGTTCGACAACTACCAATCTACGTGAAGGATAGATTCAGACTCGATCCAAGACACATTCTGCCATCTGAATGCCATTTTAAGGTAAACCGTATATATCGGTTTAAGGTAAACCGGTATAAACCGGTTTAAGGTAAACCGATAACGCACAATTTTTACTTAGCATGGAATATCTTTTTCCTTGCTTATTTTGCTGGGAAGATGCAAGATGGCTGCATCTGAGCTGCTAGTTGTTAGATAAACTGAAATATAAATGAATCAAACATAAGTTTACACAGTAGCATAACAATTTAGTATTCCTGCATTTTTTAAATTACAAGAATAAGGTTTGAAACACCATTTCCCGACTTGGTAGGATTTTAACTGTGTAAGTTATTACTCACAACGGAAAATCGCCATTGCTCTTCTTTCTTTATTCAGATTCGACTGTAAGTCACAAAATGATTGTACGCTTACATTCTACGCTACAAAGTTAAACACGAGCACTACATTAATTAGGAGATATTTAATTATGTTTGGTTTAATGTTTATTAAATATTTCGATCAGTACTTCATCATAAATTCCGGTGCATCTTGACACAATCGGGCTGAATAATAGGCCAAAAACAATTCAATGCATTTTTATAGGTAAATCCTTGGTATTTTTAATTAATTATAATATAAGAATGCCTATGTAAAAATACTGGGATTAAAAACTTTCAGTGTGAGAAAATTATTGGCGGATATTTAGGTATGACATCTGAAAATGATAAAAACTATTCCAAGTTTTAAGGTTCCTTCGGTGTAGTCTATTTTATTTCAAGCTCAGCACAAGTCTAATCATCTATAGCCCCAAATGTAATAATTATAGCGATTAACCTGGTCATTGACAAAAAATGTCACTTCACTAAATGAACAATGAAAGAGCTAATTAAAAGCTTCAAAATTGTTGATACTCTTGGACCATAAAACTGGCAAATCTGGCAATAAAACTGGCAAATCAAACTATTGTCGAGCAAAAGCAAAACTGTCGCCATAGCATATTTAATATTTAATTAATAATATTTAATTAATAATATTTAAATATTTAATTCGCCATAGCAGCTGAATAATTGTCCAGAAAATTTGTATGGTAGCTTTCAGCGTACTTAGTACTAAACATCTACGAGCAATGAAAACGTAAAAGATCTGCACACCATCTACACATTTATTTCTGCTTCCTTTTAATCTAGGCCCTATTACCCATAGACTAGTATAGGCTACAGTCCAAGGACCCGTATGCTTGCTGACAAATTTATAGTTTTAAATGATCAAAATAATTTAGAATTTTACATAACCAATTATTCATTTGGCTTAATATGAAACTTTTATTTAACCGAATAATTCAATTAGTTTAGAGTGAAAATCTTGATTCCAATAAATAGACCCAGAAAGGTAACAATCCAATAAAAAAAAGACCCAATCTCAATGCCTAATCATATTCAATCAGGGAAGCTGGGCTTAGTGTAAAGCTGCATTTCTTCGAATTTCACATTATAACTTGTTTTTTTTAGATAAAATTAATTATAATGATTGGCATTTAGTCATTTAAGAGGCTTCCTAAAATGATTCCTGATTAGACAGGCGCTGAAAGGAGCAGGTTATAACAGGTCTATATGTACGTGACTAGGGAGGAGGGGCCTCAGGTACAGGCCCCCCTCCTTTTGAGTCGTCCAATAACACAGACTAAAAGTCCTTGCATGGTTCTGCAAATAAAATGCAGCAATATGTCGACAGTAAGTTCAATGCTTTACGAAAAGCTAAATCGAAATTTCTAATTCAAAGCTAAAGATAAATTTTCTTAAATTTCAAGAACTTGATTTGTTAATAAAAGTAAGTTCCCAAAGGGTAAATAGAACCGTTTTTTCTCAGTATTTTTAGTATTTTTATTTTATCGCTTAAGGTTACTTTAAAAAGATAGCGTCAGAGAAATAAGATAGAGTGAAAACTCGGAAACTGTTTTATATTTCCACAACTATGCAAAAACAAAACTAAGATTTAATAAGCAGAACTAGGTTGGTCAATCATAACAATGTAACATGCTAAAAATATAGAATAAAAACAATCAGCGTCATCTATTCCACTATAATTAAGCAGTATATCATGCTAACAGGCAAGTGAAGGTGCTTGGCACAGTAGATAAATACAATTTAAATATAAAGTATTATTGATGTATTTTATATTAGAAAAAATATAAAAAGTTTATATCTATAAAACAGATACAAATTAAAATGACGTAAACGGTAAAAACCAAAAAATATATATTTTTATACGTAAAATGTATTTTAGCAACGTTTTCATACAGTCCTTTTGTGTTTATATGACCACGACTTGATTGACATAACTCGGCCGAAAAAACCGATTCTAACCTGTCAGTCAAGACGCATGTCGACAGGACCCTGCAGACAGGCTCTCGCTGGGACATAAAGGCCTCCACAATGCATGCTAAATGCAGCAAGGACTCGACATGTGGGGATTGGGTAGCATAACATATTGTCTAGAAAAAGAGGCTTACTTTAAAGATTCAAATGGCATTTATATAAGTTTGATAGCAAAAAATTATTTTTTAAACAATGGATAGTGATTGTACTCCTGCCCCAAATAAGGCTCTTTCGGTACGGATATATCCACAGTCTTATATAAAATCAAACAAATTTGCTGTTAAGGGGAATTTTCAGGAAATACAGAAATCTCGTTTTCAGGAGATTTGCTGCACATCTTGTCATCGTTGAAATAATACATTTTCTTCTACTAATAGCAATGCTTGACCCATATGGAAAAGCATTACCATCAATTTTCTTAGTTGTTATACTTTTTCTGACTTTTTTTTCGGTCATTTTGATTCGATTCCATTTAGAGGGTCTTTACACTAGGCTTTAATAGGAAATGGGACATTTGCCTTCGTTACGTAGCTGCACCAACGAGGACAGGCGCGTACGGAGAGTTAGAGTTGGAGAGGAGGTCTTCTGGGCTGAGCCCCTGAAATTTTTTAATTTAACGATATTTCACGAATCTCTCTATACATTTTTTATTTTTCGTATAATTCGTATGTATACATCAGCAGTCAATATATTAAATGTTGAAATTATATATTACTAACAACTAACTGCAACACCAAGCCCCCTGATGACAACACATCTACGCATGCTCCTCCTCCATTCCAATCTATTCACAACCTCCTCTTTATACTCTCCCAAGAAGTTCCCATTCCCCTTAAATCTTTCCTTACGACATCCTCCCATCCTATTCAGGGAAGACCTGTTTTTTGTTTTGCCCTAGATGGTTGGCCGACAAGGACGATCTTTGGCAATCTATCATCCTTCATCCGCAAAACGTGTCCTAGCCATCTCAACCTTTATGTTATTACAGCCATAGAAAGCGGAATTGAATGACATTTTACGAACAGATTACTGTTTGAAATACGGTCAGTCAGACGGGAGCCCAAAACAATCGGTAGTCAATATCTCTTGAGAAGATCTAACAAATCATCCCCCATTTTTCGGAGCGTCCGCGCTTCAGACGCACACATGCCCACAGTCATCACTGTAGCTTCTAATATTCTAATTTCGGTTCCCAGACTTATCTTTCTATCCTTCCAACTTTTTTCAACTGTGAAAAAACACCCTGAGCCTTGGCTATTCTACTTTTGCCATCTTCACTTCTCTTACCATCTTGGTTCGCAGACTCTTCCTATTCTTCCAAACTTTTACCAGCTGGGAAAAAAACAGCATGGCTGCGTGAATTGATTAAATATGACTCAGAGAGCGACTAAGTTAATGGCAATAGGCAATAAGAGCCAATACACCAGTTACAATTTATTACCTATCGTAAGTTTCAGTAGAAAAATACGAAAAAATATTTAATTTGCAGCCCGTAAGATTTGTCTTTCAGTCCTCTTCAATGTTTCATTATTTTCCTTGCTATTTTCACCCATTTTTACTTGTTGCCGTTCTTGAATTTTCATTTTGCTTTCTTAATTCTTTCCTTTTTACTTCATTATTAGTCAACTAGGGTATTTATCCTTTTATTTTTCTTTTTATCTCTGACTTCCTTTAAAACTATTCTTAATATTCTTGTCTGATTTTTTGGATTATTTCCTATTTGTTTTTAGCATTATATTATATTTTATTTTCGCACGTCACACAAACCTGGTGTCTAATAATAATACGTTATTTTGTTTTTACGTATTTTTATTGCAATCAGAATTGACTCGAGGTAAACATTCATTTCGAAAGAAATTATACATTTTTACAACCCAATTCACAACTATTGAGGCAATGAAACTTACAAATATAAAAATATACAAATAAAATGCTAAATTTAGAAGCTATAAAACGTGCAGAGGATGAAAATTTTGCTAAATAGGTATTTCTAAGCAAAGGAGATCCTATATTAAATTTGAAAAAAATTATTTTCCAGCAATGAAGATTTTGCGCATCTTTAACAAGTAGCTTTCAATAACAAAAATACTTATCATGCAGATATTCGTGCGAAATCGATTTTATTGGCCATTCAGATAAGCCTTATATATTCAAATTTTGTGCAAAAAAAGGCAAAACTGTAAGAAAGTATAAGAATTTGGCCGTGCGGGTGTATATATAAGGGTATGTGCCACGCACCTTCACCCTCCTTACTGCTTCTTCAACCATGCTCTTCTTCGATCTTAAAGGTGCAGCAAGCGTCGCATCATCCGCATATTCATCAATCTCCAAAGAACCGAGGTATCGAAGGTGAAAAGTGGTGCCCGAAATCAGTTGTGATTCCGGGTCTGGGTTTGGAGTAGGAACACGAACTAATAGTGGACTATGACCTATCTGTTCTAGACTATCTGTTTTATCTATTTCAAGGGGTAGGCTGGGGGACTGAAATGAAAAATTCTAATGGTAGTCTAATGCACACTCTTTAACTTACTAATTAGCAACTAAACACTAAGCTTCTATCATGCTTTTTCCTTTAAATGAATAATAAAAAAATAAAAATAAAAAAAGGGACTGAAAATGAGGATCAAAACTTACTTTTTATAAAATATAAGCATCAAGTGCATAGTAATTGATAGAGGCATATACATCAGAATTTAAGTTTCGGGAGCCATATTTCACAGGGGGTAAGAGGGATCCGTCAAATAACAAAAACAATTAAAATATATGAAATCACATAAACAATTGGTAAAAACAAAATATCTTGGAGGGCTGGTACAACCCCCCTCCCCCCCGCATACGTGCCTGAACTGATACAACCACTTCCTTACACTGAACTGAAACTCTGACAAGATTCGGATGGGGGATTGTAGTTACGTTTCCTTTTCCCAACTACTAATGGCAAAATCTGGAGAAATCAGTAGTAGTAATTTCATTCACTGATTGAAGACCTACTGATTACTTCACCATACATAAGCTCTAGTTCACCCCTAGCTTTAATAATAAAATAAAAAACCACATAAAAAGCTAAGTTTGTATATTAAAAAAATGAATAAAACAAGAAATATCATAAAATAAATAGAATTCAGAATAAATAAAAATGAAAATAATGCATAGAATAGAATAGGCCACAAGACTAGGCTGCTACACAAATTCTGAATGCAGCGACAGCTGCTGCAACCTAGTAAGTAACAAACCAAACCCCATGGTAACGGCTAATTTAAAAAAATGTATTTTCCAAAAAATAATCTAGTGAATATATTTTTCAAATTAATTATCAGTCTAACATGAGAGCTCTTAATGGACCCGACTCCGTTACGTTTTATAACCAGAATTGTTTTCGAGCATTTGGAAAAATAGACTGAAACTCACAAAAAAAAAAAAAAAAAAACTCAAGAGATTGTGTTCAGGAAATTATTTGAAATGCGGATGAAATCGGTCTCTTAGGCATCGTTACAGACACAATGTTGGCACGTGCAACTGAGCCATATTATCAACTTAACCAATAAAATAAGGGGTTGGTAAGAACTTTCAATATTTGTTCGTAAGATGAGTAATTCAGTTTTACTGGAACCACTCTAGCATGCTCACTTTCTTGATGCCAGATCTGGTGTGGATATAAGCAACGTTGGGGGTCATCTATTGGGTGGGTAGGGCGAGAAGCTGCTAGACCATCTTTGGATCCATCCACATATAGTCTCATTTATCTATCATTGGATGCTCAGTTGTCTTGATGCCAGATCTGGACCGGATAGAAGCTTTTATTTTTGGTGGGGGTCATCTATTTAATGGGTAGGGCTAGAAGACTGATAGACTCTTCTTTGATCCATCTTATAAAGGAAATTGTTTAATGTAAACTGAGTCCCAGATAAGCAGATTTTCAACTCTGTGGCACCTTGACATAGGCAGACATAGCTACCTCCTGAGCAGACTACTTGAACCACTCTAGTCTGCTTACTTATCTTGATGCCAAATATGGTGCGAATAGAATCCATTTTGGGGTCATATAAGGAATGAGTAGGGTTGAAAGGCTGTTAGACTCTCTTTCGGTTCATCTTATAAAGAAAATCGTTTGAAGTGAACAGAGCAGCAGAAAAAAAACTGGTTTTCAACTCAGTGGCTCCTTTGACATAAATAGAGCCCCCTCCTGAGCAGACTACATGAACCACACTAGCCTGCTCACTCACTTTCTTACCAAATCTGGTAAGAAATTTAGTGATCTTCAATAATCTAGTGATTGATGTGCTGATTTAGTGATTTGTGTTTGTTCTATCAATATAAAAAATCACTATAAATAGTAATAAATCACTAGGGGTGGCAACCCCCTATACCTAACATTAAAACATCAAACTCAAAATAACTTGCTTTAATCATTTCCTGATTTTAAGAAAAATACAGTAATTTAGGGTCAAAAGTGAGGAGTAGGCCCTCATTAATGCGGCAGATCCCACTAATTTATGGGGAGAAAAGGATTTACACTAAAAAGTTTATAACTGACAGAGATAAAATGCTAAAAGACAACTTTTCCCCAAAACACGTAAAGAGCATCGTTAAAGCTCAAAACTAGCAAACATTAGCCATAACAAGGGGCTGTTAATCTGCACTCAAAGGGCTGCCAGTGCTTAGGTAAAAATTTAATACAACGAAACCAATCCCTAATTGGTAATCCAAAAATTGCCAAAAATTGCTTTCACATTTTCGAATAATAGAAGCATTTTCAACTTTTCAGCGAACATGTCTTTTATATTCAGTACCTAGAAGTTAAAGCATCAAATTTGATGAGTTGCAACTAAGTTTACCACTGTAATTTCTTTTTTTAAAGATTCTATTATGTAACTTCAAAGGCTGTATTTCTTATTTACTTCATCAAATAGTTTACGGAAACAAAATGTGAGTAAAGAGCAACCAATAGCGATAGTCACTGAAAATAAAAAAATTGGAAGTTGATTATACATAGAAATAATTTGCTTTTGCTGGTTATTCCAAATATATGAAATTAATTAAGCTAAAATTTACTCATTCAAAATTATTAGTGTGGTCGCTTGCGGCAGGATCAGACATTTTCTGTCTCACCTGGCATCTGGAATTCAGGTGTTTCGTTGGAATTAGTTTAACCATAAGCTCCCAGGGTTCACAGAGCTGAGCTTACAAAGTCATACCGCAGCTCCCACCCAATGCCAAAAGATTGGCGACAGTAAGATCAGAACCCCCGTCGCTAAGCATATAGAATTACAAGTTCAGCGCGGCATCCAGTCGGCCAAGGTGGCTCAGTTCTATTAGTATAAAAAAAGTAACGACATTTTTGAAAAAAGAAGCAAAACATTGCCCAAAATTGTTGCAATTTCGATGAAAATTACACCATAAAATTCATCTTTTTGAGAAGATAAATTGAATAAAAAGAACAGGCTCTTTTAAAAGAAAGTATAGAGCGACATTAAAAAGTTAAGACGAACGAAAGTATAGAGCGACATTAAAAGGTTAAGAAGAACCCAAAAAGTTTTAAATGTCGGTTTTTATTTTCTTTGAAAATCAATTGTCTTTAAAGTCAATTTCACAAGAGACAATGAAAACATCAACAAAAAAAGAAAATAATTGAAATCAAGTCCCATTTGGTTGCTATAGTAATGAAACTGAAACTTTGGAATCAAATATTCATTAAGATCCGAATAAAGGAAAAACTAGTCTCTGTCAATCTTAAATGTCAATTTTTGTCCTAATGGGCGAACCTCGTACTTCAACTTTACAAAAGAGGTGATAAACTTGTCAACTTATCTTGTAACTATCAAATTCACCAGTCAAATAAAAAAACACATTAGAAAAAAAATGTATCCTTGGATGCCCTACGGATGTCCAACAAGTGAAAATGACATCATTTTTATAAAATCCCAAAAAAAGCTTATGTCAGCTTTACCTCTCACTCAGACTAACTGTTTTGGATTTTTCTTCAATTAGCCATAGCTAATGGCAACTTGATGTTAATTCAAAAAAAAAAAAAATTAAATAAAGACTAAATCAAGTCGCCATCAAGCCATGGTACTTGGCGTTTGTTTTACCGAGCATTTTTTTACCGAAAGTTTTTTTTTGTCGTTGCTACTCTAGCGCTTACATAATAAGCTGTAGACATTCTACCGACGCAACATCACTCGATGATAGATCTGACCTAAGAATCTATTTTAATTAACAATTAATGTTAATCAATAATTGAACAATGAACAAAATCCTAGTATTGTGGTAGAGATACAAAAGATGGGTCAAATTTAAAAGCTCTTAACTAGATTAAATAAAAAAACAAGTTTTTTCAACTGAAAGTAAGGAGCAACACTAAAACTTAAAGCGAACAGAAATTATTACGTATAAAAAGGGGGTTTCCCCCACCTCAACACCTCACTCTTTACTCTAAAGTTTTTTAGTGCTTTTAAAAAAGCGTCTTACTGTTCTAATTAAACGGCCCTTGTGTTTCAAGAGTCATTATTAAAGAATTGGGACAAAATTCAAAGTTTAGCGTAAATAGCTAGGTGTTGAGGAGGGAGCAACCCCTTTATATACGTAATAATTTCTGTTCGTTTTAAGTTTTAATGTTGCTCCTTATTTTCAGTTGAAACAACTATTTTTTTATATTTAATTTCTGATCGTTTTTTAAATAATGCCAGGAAATCTGGCCCCACCTCCTTGGAGAAACCCCCTCCCCGAGGAAATATCCTCTAGACAATTCAATCCCGTTGAAAATTTACCCCAGACAATTACTCTTAACCACTCTGCACTTAAAATTGAGACGGAAAACAGAAAGCAAGAGATATAAAAACAATTTTGTATATGAATTCTGGGAAATTCCCCCAGTGTATAATTTCCCCTGACAAGTTCACTCCCTGGAAACTTCCCCCTTGGAAAAACCCCCAGCAGAAAATTAGCCCCCCCCCCACCTGAAAGGGCATGCCTACATCCCAATAACAAATACTATGCGCAAATAATGGGCAAATTTCACAACTTAAAGACCTTTCCCCTGGGGCTGTGGGGGGTCACGTTATACACAAAGGCATAGTTATTGGGCTTTTCGATTATGATGAACAAAATGTCTATCTCGAAATTTTGATCAGACGATTTTGGGAAAAAGGGGCGGGGGAGGGGGCCTAGTTGACCTCCATTTTTATCATTCAAAAGAGGGACTAGAACTTTTAATTTCAGTTCGAATGAGCCGTCTTTCGATATTCTAGAACCACTGGGTCAATACGATCCCCCCCTGGGGAAAAAAAAACACAAACTAATAAACACGCATCCGTGATCTTTCTTCTGGCAAAAAATAGCCTACAAAAATTCTCTATTTTTGTAGATATGAGCTTGAAACTTATACAGCAGGGTTCTCTAATACGCTGAATCTGATGATGTAATTTTCATTGAAATCACTTGACTTTTAGGGGCGGTTTTCCCCTTTTTTAAAAAAAATCAGGAAAATTTTCTCACGTTCGTAACCTTTGACGGGTATAACAAACTTAATGAAATTTATATATTTGAAATCAGCATAAAAACATAAAAAGCCAATTCTTTCGATATATATATA
>JAQQPU010016237.1:7676-20166 GCA_029168905.1 Artemia sp. Kazakhstan ARC1039
TGCACCGCTTACCCCGAATTCCTTTTTTCTCAATTTTTTTTTCTTTTCTTCTATCATTTTCTCTTCTTGACTTTCATTTTCATGCTTTGTGGTATCATTTTACCTGTTTTTTAGTTTTTTATTCTTTTGATTGTTTGACGATGTGTTCAATCCTTACGTTTATTACCCCCAACCATTACACACTCTGCTCTCCACTGGGGTGTATCCTCATTTTTTTGTTGTGTTGTTTTGAGTTTAGGCAATAAATTCCTATTTATAAACTTTTTCTCATTCGTTTCCAATCTGTCTGTAAGTAAAACCTTGAAAAAATAAGATCAAAAATAGATTTTTTTTTTCATTTATCAACAATACAGAGAAAAAAATAGAATAACTTACCTAAAACTTCTTTTTAGTTCAATTTTAAACATTCCAAAGCGTTTCGTAGGATCTTTGGGCTCCAAATCAGGTCTTACTAAAACTTTACAGAACTTATGTAGTTGATTATTCAAACCACGAAATATTTTTGTTTGTTGTATAACCCTTCCGACCACTCTTTGTTCAAGCTTCCTAAAAGTAAGTAATGAGCTACCAAAAATGTCAATCAAGTTAGGTCAAATTTCAACTAAGATTCTAATCACCAGAAAACAGAACATTCGGAACTAACAAATAATCAACCTTAAATCATGCATGCTCCTTAGTTTATGGAATTTAAGTTCTATATTTTCTACAGCTTAAAGCCATATTTTACTAGTTTGATATTCCCTAACAGATATCGTATCGCAAATTTTACACTGGTTCACTTCTCATACTACTCTTCAGCCAAGCTTTGGTGGGCGTTTTTGAGAAAACATTTTCCCACGTTTCGCTTTTCCTCAGCTATGCTAACCCTGAGCGGACACCAGATATCAATCGTGGTGTCATTTATCCGTAGTAGTGATTAAACTCTATCGCTGATTTATTGAAATTTATTTTTATGGGAAAATTTAGGTAGTCTAATCAGGTGTATTTCTGAAGGTTTCAATTTTATCACGCAAATGTTAGAAACCACTAGAACCAACTGCAAAAACCAAGACGAAACAAATGTACGATAGGTACATTGGTCAATGCGGCTCTTGAGTTTTATAATTAACAAAGAATTCCTAAGCATATAAGGCAGGGGCTAGAGGCTTGTTTAGGGCTACTAGTATCCCATCTCTGCTTTCTGGATGTCAAGTACGAGATAAACACGTGTTTTTTTTATTGTACCGATGTTTATGTGTATGGATGTCTATTTTTTATTGTATTTGGTGTTTATTTGATGTTTATTGTATGGATGTATATGTGCAAGGATGTAAGGATGTTAATTGTTTATTTTATGGGGTTTATTTGGATGTTTATGTGTATGGATGTAGGGAAGCTTATTGTTAATTGTATTGGTGTTTATTTGATGTTTATTATATCGGTGTTTATGTGTATTGATGTATGGATGTTTATTTCTTATTGTATGGTGTTTATTTGGATGTTTATGTGTATGGAGGTCTATTGTTTATTGTATTGGTATTTATTTGGTTATGGGTGTCTATTGGTTATTGTGTTGGTGTTTATTTGATGTTTGTCGTATGGATTTTTATGTGTATGGATGGATAGATGTTTATTATTTATTGTATGGTGTTTATTTGGATGTTTATGTGTATAGATGTATGGATGTCTATTGTTTATTGTATTGGTGTTTATTTGATTTTTATTGTATGGATGTTTATGTGTATTAATATATGGATGTTTATTGTTTACTGTATGAATGTATGTATGTTTATTGTTTATTGTATTGGTGTTTGTTTGATGCTTATTGTATGGATGTTTATGTGCATGGATGTGTAGATATTTATTGTCTACCAAAGTACGGTGTTTATTTGGATGTTGATGGGTATGGATGTATAAATGTTTATTGGATTGTTGTGTATTTGATGTTTATTGTATGGATATTAATGTATGTTGGGACTGATGCGAAACGCTCAGAGGGAATATTCATTTTCAGAGACAATTGCTTTAAATTTGTTTCTAGAAATAAAGACTAAGAGATGCTTATAACATTTCTCTGACTCAATTGTGTATCTTTGGTTAGAAAAAACCTAGTTTTGGATAAAAAATAAGCCATATCCATAGAAATAGCTCTTAATAGAACTCTTTTAAGGCTGAACTCCAATTTTTGCAAGAAAATTATAGAAAACACGGTCAAAATACATTTCTCTGATTCAATTGTGTATCTTTGGTTAGAAAAGCTAATTGTGGAGAATTAAAATGAGCCATTTCTATAGAAATAACTCTTAATGGAACTTTTTTAAATGTCAACTCCAATTTTTGCAAGGAAATTATAGAAAATACGGTCAAAATACATTTTTCTGATTCAATTGTGTATCTTTGGTAAGAAAACGCCTATTTTTGGATAAAAATGAGCCATTTCCATAGAAATAGCCCTTGATAGAACTTTTTTAAGTTTAAACTCCAATTTTTGCAAGGAAACTATAGAAAATACGGTCAAAATACATTTCGCTGATTCAATTGTGTATTTTCGGTTAGAGAAAGCCTAGTTTGGGATAAAAAATGAGCGATTTCTATAGAAATAGCTTTTAATAAAACCTTTTTAAGTACGAACTCCAATTTTTGCCACGAAATTATAGAAAATATGGTCAAAATACCTTTCTCTGATTTAATTGTGTATCTTCGGTTAGAAAAAGGCTAGTCTTGGATTAAAACGAGCCATTTTCATAGAAATAACTTTAGATAGAACTTTTGTAAGTGTGAACTCCAATTTTGCAAGGAAGTTATAGAAAATGCGGTAAAAATACATTTCTCTGGTTCAATTATGTATCTTCAGTTATAAAAACCCTAGTTTTGGATCAAAAATGAGCCATTTCAATAGAAATAGCTGTTAAAAGAACTTTTTTAAGTGTGGACTTCAATTTTACATGGAAATTATAGAAAATACGTCCAAAATACATTTCTATGATTCAATTGTGTATCTTTGGTTAGAAAAGCCTAGTTTAGGATTAAAAATAAGCCATTTCCATAGAAATAGCTCTTAATACAACTTTTTTAAGCGTGAACTCCAATTTTTGCGACGAAATTACAGAAAATACAGTCAAACTACATTTCTCTGATTCAATTGTGTATATCCGGTTAGAAAAAGTTAAGTGTTGGATCGAAATGAGCCATTTCCATAGAAATAGCTCCAATTTTCGTAAACTCCGATTTTTTAAAGGAAATCATAGAAAATATGGTCAAAACACATTTCGCTAATTCAATTGTGTATCCCCGGTTAGAAAAAGCCTAGTGTTGGATCAAAAATGAACCATTTCCATAGAAATAGCTCTTAATAGAACTTTTTTAAGTGTGAAGTTCAATTTTTGCAAGGAATTTATAGAAAATATGGTCAAAATACATTTCTCTCATTCAATTATGTTTCTCAGGATAGAAAAGCCTAGTTTTAGGTAAAAGTGAACCATTTCTATTGTAAAAACTCTTGATAAAACGTGTTTATGTGTGAACACCAATTTTTGCAAGGAAATAATAGAAAATACAGTCAAAATATTTTTCTCTGATTTAATTGTGTATCTATGGTTAGAAAAAGCTTTGTTTTGGACCAAAATAGAGCCATTTCCATAGAAATAGCTCTTGATAGAATTTTGTTGAGTATGAACTCCAATTTTTACAACGAAATTATAGAAAATACGGTACATTTTTTTGATTCAATTGTGTATCTTCGGTTAGTAGAAGCCTAGTTTTGGATCAAAAATAAGCCATTTCCATAGAAATATCGCTGAATAGAACTTTTTTTCATGTCTTAAAATGACATGCAATCTCTGGTGAACCTAATTTATGGATTTTTTCTTATGCAGCCACCCTCATGATTTTTACAATTTGATCATAGTTTCTATGGTTTGGTCTTGTTGTTGAGCCTAAGTTGATAGCATTTAATTCAATATAACCTAGACTAAAATTCAGATTTGTTGCTATAAATGAAAAAGATGGCAGCACTTGAGGTAAGAAAAACGTTTCGCCGTCTAGACTTTTAATGTAAAACTCATTGGAGTTTTTTTTTCTCTTGCGGCCTCCCTACTGGAACTCTATGGCTGGTCATCGACAATACTTGTGTTATTGTATGATTTCGATCATTATTTATTGTGCACTGGAAGGATAAACGTATATTTCTTATTTTAAAAAAAGTGAAGATGAAGTATTTCAAGAAAGTGTGTTCACATGATACTGTTATTGTAGCATTGAATGCTGACAAAGAAAAATATTTGAACTATGAAACAAGCACTAGTGGTAACACTATTGGATAAGTATGCGTGCACTGTAACGACAGTAAGGAATTAAATTTCTTTGGAGTACCGGAAAAAATCAACTTTTATGATGGAGGTTATGCGAGAGTGAGATCTCCAGAGATGATTGGACTCAAAAAGAATGCCAAAATAAAGATAATAGTTGATGAAGAGGGGCATCTTCTTGCTAGTGCTTGTGGTAACATGTCAACCAGTGTTAAACCCTATCGCCAGCTTTTGGGTATTAGCATTCCACAGAAGGTCTAAAGAAGACAGGCTTTCTCTTCTACTAATATCATAAACCATATTTTTTATACGTGCCGAAACTGTTACCTGTGTAAAAATAATATGGCAATAGACAGTGAAATTGCTGGCAAAATAAAAAAGGGCATTGACAGAAAATATTACTAAGAAATATAAAGATGAGTAGATAAAAACAAAGTGCCAGCAAACATTACTAACATCATCGGCAGTTTATCAATAGATACAGTCAATTAATCCTATAATACCATTGACAAAACTCATATTGAATCTGTAGCTAAAACCCTGTTAAAAGCCATGTATGACAGCGAAATGGAATAAGTGCCATGTCAAGAGAAAACATGATGAACCATTTTATGGAAGAAATTCAAAACATTTAAATTTCTAACAAGATATTAATAACATGTAGCATTATTTTAATAAAAAATCTCATTGCATTACTTTGTTATGTTTCTATTATTTTCTTAGCGTAAGCTAGCAATTCCATCGAGTCTCTGTCTGACTAAATCCTGATAAATGTTTTGTTAGGTTTCACCTTAAAAGTTGTTTTTTTGAAGTGTTTTCTGTTTTGTTAGGTTTCACCTTAGAGTTTTTTTTTCAAAGTTCTGGACAAGTGTCTTGCAAGTTCTGAATGAATTCATAGAAATCAAAAGCATTGCATAGAAATCCGCAAAAATTCATAAGAATCAGGGTCAGCTCTAGAAATCCAGACCAAACCAAAGACATAAAGACAAAACTGTAGGAATCATGACAAATACACTGAAATCCTAACGAATTCATCAAAATCAAGACCAAACCGTAGAAAATAAGACCAACCTCTTAAAATTCAACAATATTCATAAAATTCATAACCAAACTGAAAAAATTAGGGCCAAACCTAGAAATCCAAAACAAAACAGAGAAATCAAGACCAAAGTGGAGAAATAATAGCCAACCTCTGAAAAATCATAACCAATAGATAGAAATCTTGTCGAATTCATTAAAATCAAGAAGCAACTGTAGAAATTAAGGTCATCCTCTTAGAATCCAAACATATTCATAAGAAATCAAGACCAAACTGTAGAAATCAGGACCAACCCTATAAATCCAGACCAAACCATAGAAATCAAGACCAAAGTGTAGAAATCGTGGCCAACGTCTAAAAAAATTCATGAATAATATCCTACGAATTCCTACGAATTCATAAAAATAATAAACAATTGATAGAAAATCTAGAAGGATTAATAGAAATCGTACACAATGCATAGAAATCCGCTCAAATTCATAAAAATCAGGGCTAATCTTAAAAATCAAGACCAAGCCAAAGACATCAAGGAAAAATTATATCAATTCATAGAAGATATCAATACATAGAAATCTTGACGAATTCATAGAGATCAAAACCAAACTGTGGAAATTAAGGGCATCCTCTTAAAATTGAGACATATTCATAAAAATCAAGAAATACCAAACTGTAGAAATCAGGGCCAATCCTAGAAATCCAGACAAAACCACAGAAATCAAGACCAAACTTTAGAAATCATGGCTAAACTCAACAAAGTCATGACCATTATATAGAGATCCCGTCGAATTCATAAAAATCGAGAAAAAACTGTAGAAATAAAGGCCATCCTCTTAAAATCTGGACATATTCATAAAAAAACAAGACCGAACTATATAAGTCAGAGCCAGCCCTAGAAAATCATTTCAAACCATAGAAATCAAGACCAAACTGTAGAATTCATGGCCAACACAAAAAAAAATCATGACTTATTAATAGAAATCCCGACAAATTCATAGAAAACCATAACCAAACCATACAAATCCTGAAAAATCCCATAGAAATCATACGCTATACATAGAAATCCATAGAGATTCAATAAATTTAGTGTTAATCCTAAAAATTCTGATCAAAACAAAAGACATCGAGACAAAACTATAGAAATTATGACCGCTCCATACGAATCCAGAAGAATCTCATAGAAATCATAACCAATGCAAAGAAACTCAGAAAGATTCATAGAAATCATAACCAATGCATAGAAATCCAAACCACTTCATAAAAATCAGAGCCAACCCTAGAAATCCAGACAAAACCATAAAATTCAAGACAAAACCATAAAATTCATGACCAAACCGTAGAAATCATGGCCAACCTCTAAAGAAATCATGACCAATACATTGAAATACTAACAAATTCATAAAAAACAAGACCATACTTTAGAAACCAAGGCCATCCTTTTGAAATCCAGATAAATTCACAAAAATCAAGACCAAACTGTAGAAATCAAGGTCGACCCTAGAAATCCAGACCAAACCATAGAAACCAAGACCAAACCGTAGAAATAAAGACCAAACTATAGAAATCAAGGTCAACCTCTAAAAAACTCTGACCGATACATAGAAATTCTTATGAATCATAAAAATAATAACCAATGCATAAAAAAGCGGAAGAATTAATAGAAATCAGACGCAATATATAGAAATTCCCACAAATTCATAAATATCAGGGTCAAACTAAAAAATTCAAACCAAACCATAGAAATCCAGACCGTAGAAAACACGACCGGTCCATAGAAATCCAGAAAAATCATAATTAATGCAGAAAAGTCAGGAGAATTCATAGAAATCATAACCAATGCAAAAAAATCCAGACGAATTCATAAAAATCAGGGCCAACTCTAGAAATCAAGACCAAACCACATATATCGAGACCAGACCATAAAATCAAGACACACCATAGAAACCCAGACCAAACCATAGGAATAAAGACCAAACTGTAGAAATCATGGTGAACCTCTGAAAAATCTTGACCGATACATAGAAATCCAATCGAATTAAAAAAAATCAAGACCAAGTTGTAGAAATTAAGACCATCCTCTTAAAATCCGTATATATTCATAAAACTAATACCAAACTGTAGAAATCAGGGCCAATCCTAGAAATCCAGACCAAACCATAGAAATCAAGACAAAACTGATATAACTATGATATAGCTGCTATAACTCTATAATTTCCTTGCAAAAATTGGTGTTCAAACTTAAAAAAGTTCTATTAAGAGCTATTTCTATGGAAATCGCTCATTTTTGATCCAAAACTAGACTTCTTTTAGCAGAAGATACACAATTGAATCAGGGAAATGTATTTTGACCGTATTTTCTATTGTTTCGTTGCAAAACTTTGAGTTCACATTAAAAAAAGTTCTATTGAGAGCTATTTCTATGGAAATGGCTCATTTTTGATCCAAGACTATGCTTTTTCTAACCGAAGATACACAATTGAATCAGAGAAATGTATTTTGACCGTATTTTTGATAATTTCCCTGCAAAACTTGGAGGTTACACTTTGAAAAGTTTTAATGAAAGCTGTTTCTACGGAGTTGGCTCATTTTTGATTCAAAACTAGGCATTTTCTAACCGAAGATACATAATTGAATCACAGAAATGTATTTTGACCGTATTTTCTGTAATTTCCTTGCAAAAATTGGAGACAACACTTAAATAAGTATTATTAAGAACTACTTCTATGGTAATGGCTCATTTTTATCCAAAATTAGACTTTTTGATCCAAAACAGAAGATACACAATTGAATCAGAGAAATGTATTTTGACCGTATTTTCTATTGTTTCGTGGCAAAAATTGGAGTTCACATTTAAAAAGTTCCATTGAGAGCTATTTCTATGGATATGGCTCATTTTTTATTCCAAACTAGGCTTTTTCTCACCGAAGATAGATAATTGAATCAGAAAAATGTATTTTGACCGTAATTTCTAAAATTTAGCTGCATAAATTGGAGTTCTCCCTTAAAAAGTTCTATTAAGAGGCATTTCTGTAGAAATGGCTCATTTATGATCCAAAACTAGGCTTTTTCTAACCGAAGATGCACAATAAGCAACCCCTAGTCTTTATCGCTAGCAACACATTTAGAGCAATTGTCTCTGAAAGTAAATATTCCCTCTGCACGTTTCGTATCAGTCCCACCATATATATACATCCATACAATAAACATCAAATAAACAGCAATACCATAAACATCCTTACATTCATACACATAAACATCCATACAATAAGCATCAAACAAACACCAATACAATAAACAATAAAAATCCATACATTCATTCACATAACCATCCAAATAAACACCATGCAATAAAAAATAAACATCCATATATCCATACACATAAACATCCATATAATAAACATCAAATAAAACCGATACAATAAACGACAGACATCCATACACATAAACATCCAAATAAGCACCATACGATAAAAAATAAACATCTATACACCCATACAAATAGGCATCCATACAATAAACATCAAATAAACATCAATACGACAAACATTACACATCCATACATCCATACACAAAAAACATCCAAATAAAAACCATACAATAAACAATAAACATCCATCAATCCATAAACATAAATATCCATATAATAAACATCAATGAAAGACCAATATAATCGTAGGCAGCACAATAGCGCTGCCTAAGTAATGAACAATGTTGGCACAATGTATTTTTTTTTGTGTGCGTACCCGGGCACTTCGAATCGAAAGAGTTGTGGTAGAAACTTCGAAAAGGGCTCATTCAATTTAAAATTCGAGTGGATAGTGCACTTTTTAATAGTCGACAGTGATTGGAGGGCAACTAGCTCCCCCAAGCCCATCATTCCCCCAAACACATCCAATGAAAATTTTGAGATAACCATTTTGTTCAGCGTAGTTGATTTCCAGATAGAAAATAAGTTTTTGAGGAGGACACTCCCCCACAACCCTCGGGGCAAGGGTTTTAAGTTATGCCCTGAGGGCAAATAAGAACGATGTTGGCACAATATGTTATTTATTATTTTTTTTTTCCTTTAGAGCAGGGCACTTCATATCGAAGAAGTTACCGAAGAAATTTCGAAAAGGGCTCATTCAATTGGAAATTGGAGTGGTTTGTGCCCTTTTTAATAGTCGAAAGTGATTGGAAGGCAGTGATTGGAACACCCCTTCCGCACCCACCATTTCCCGAAACACATCCAATCAAATTTTTGAGATAGCCATTTTGTAGTTGATTTCCAGATAAAAATTATGTTTTCGAGGAGGACACTCCCTCACAGCCTTCAGGGCAAGGGTTGTAAGCAATGCCCTTGGGGCATATAAGGTTTTTATAGAAGGTGTTGTCGTAGAACTTCAAAAAAGACTTATTCTATTGGAAATTCAAAGGGCTAGTGCCCTTTTTAATAGTCGATAGTGATTGGAGGGCAACTAGCCCCCTCTCTACGCCTATCATTCCACCAAACACATCCAATCAAAATTTTGAGATAGACATTTTGTTCTGCGTAGTTGGTTTCCAGATAGAAAATATGTTTTTGAGGAGGACACTCCCCCACAACACTCAGGGCAAAGGGTTTCAGTTATGCCCTGAGGGCATATAAGAACGATGTTGGCACAATATATCATTGATTATTTTTGCCTTTAGAGCAGGGCTCTTCGTATTGAAGAAGTTGTCTTAGAAACTTTGAAAAGGGCTCATTCAAATGGAAATTGGATTGGTTTGTGCCATTTTTAATAGTTGAAAGTGATTGGAAGGCAACTAACACCCTTTCCGCGCCCACCATTTCCCGAAACACAAACAATCAAAATTTTAAGATAGCCATTTTGTTCAGCGTAGTTGACTTCCAGATATAAATTATGTTTTTGAGGAAGAAACTCCTCCATAGCCTTCAGGGCAAGGGTTGTAAGTTATGCCCTGGGAGCATATAAGGTTTTTATAGAAGTCGTTGCCGTAGAAACTTCAAAAAAGGCTCATTCGATTGGAAATTCGAAGGGATAGTATACTTTTTAATAATCGAAAGTGATTGGAAGGCAACTAACCCCCCTCTCACGCCCACCTTTCCCCCACAAACATCCACTCAAATTTTGAGTCAGCCATTTTATTCAACGTAGTTTAAGTTCTATAAATTAGGTCTTTGAGGATTACAACCCCCTTACAGCCATAGGGCAAGGGTTGTAAGTTATACCCTGGGGCCATATAAGGTTTTTATAGAACGTTTTGTCGTAGAAACTTCAAAAAGGGCTCATTCGATCACAAATTGAAATGGCTAGTGCCCTTTTTAATTGTCGAAAGTAAATGGAAGGCAACTAAAACCCCATCCACGCCCACCATTTCCCCAAACACGTCCCATCAAAATTTTGAGATAGACAGTTTGTTCCAAGCAGTTTAAAGTTCAGAAAATTACACCTTTGAGCAGGACACTCCCTCTACAGTCTTCAGGGCAAGGTTATAAGTTATACCCTGGGGATATATGAGTTTTTATTGAAATCTTTGTCGTAGAAACTTGAAAAACGGCTCATTCGATTGGAAATTCAAAGGTCTTGTGCCCTTTTTGATAGTCAAAAATGATTTGAGGGCAACTAGCCCCCCTCTCTCGCCCGCCTTTTCCCCAAACACATCCAATCAAAATTTAGATACACTTTTTGTTCAGCGTTGTTGATTTCCAGATATAAATTATACCTTTGAGCAGGACACTCCCCCCACAGTCTTCAAGGGAAGGCTTATAAGCTATGATCTGGAGGCATATAAGGTTTTTATTGAAATCTTTGTCGTAAAAACTTGAAAAGAGCTCATTCGATTCAAAATTCAAATTACTAGTGCCCTTTTTAATAGTCGAAAGTGATTTGACGGCAACTAACCCCCATCTCACGCCCACATTTTCCCCAAAAACATCCAATCAAAATTTTTAGATAGCCATTTTATTCAACATAGTTGAAAGTTTTGGAATCTAGGTCTTTAAGGATGACCACCCCCCCTCCCCCACAACCCTCAGGGCAAGGGTTGTAAGTTATACCCTCGGAACATGTAAGGCTTTTATAAAAAGCGATGTTGTAAAAACATCAAAAAGGGCTCATTCAATTGAAAATTGAAAGGGTTAGTGCCCTGTTAATAGTCGAAAGTGATTGAAGGGCAACTAACCCCCCTCTAACTTCCACCATTTCTCCAAATACATCAGTAGAAAGGGGGGTGCTACTCCGATTCCTCAACCCTGCTGCCAGCTACAACTTTTTTACATAATTTATTCAAGGATTATTGATCGAGTCTAATGGGGTCAATGACCTCTTTTTCCAAGGTCGATTTATTTGTTGTTGTTTTGGTCAAGTGCATGCTCGGTGCGAATGTTATGATCCAGAAATAGGAAACAGTATTTGTTGTTGTTGTTGTTTTGGCCAAGTGCATGCTAGAGGTGAATGTTAAGAGTTTCCGGGAATAGGAAACAGTTAGATCACGTGTTTCCTTCTCAGCCAATCGGTCCGACTCGTGGCAGTACAAAATTCGGTTATCAAAAGAATGTATCTCCTATCAGTACACCAGAAGTGGGTCAATGACCTAAATTTCCAAAGGTGGATTACTGTTTCCAGGCAAAGTTTATTAATGTCTTTGGAGTTCGTCCAGCAGAATTGTTTCCGGGATGAAGTTTATTAATGTCTTTGATTTTCATCCAGCAAAATTGTTTCTGGGCGAAGTTTTTTAATGTCTGACGGGTGATGTCAAGGATGATTGATTGGTCACGAAAGGGGAAGTAATTTGTTGTTTCTAAGGAGAATTATTGATTCATGAAAGGAGAATTGTTTGTAAGATGAAGAGATTAACGCGGGAAAGAGTTTCCTAGTAATTTCAAATGTGACAGCGCAGGGATGCCAAAAACAAAAGGAACACGCAGAAATTACGTCTAGGGGTTATTTGGGTGAAACCGTTTTAGACATTTTAGGGAATTATTCCGGCGAAACAGTTAGAGTCATTTTAAAAGATGATTTTAGAAGATGTTTTAGAAGAGCATTTGAGGGTGAAACTCTGTGGTCGTTATAATACACAAGTTCCATTTGAACAGTGTCGTGAGGTCCCCTAGCCAACCCCAAAGGGCTCAGATCCCCCTACCCCAACCCCAAAGGGCCCCGATCCCCATACCCCAACCCCGAAG
>JAQQPU010016238.1:1112-20165 GCA_029168905.1 Artemia sp. Kazakhstan ARC1039
AAAAGTAAGATAACAAAAATTCAGGTGTCGACACAACCCCTCGTTGTCCGAGGGCAGGCGTTGTACGTTATTCCCTGGGGCATATCTGGTTCTTATGTAAGGGATGCTCGTATAAACTTTGGAGAGGGCTCATTTGATTGCAAATTGAAAGTTCTTGTTCTCTTTTTAAGAATCAAAAGAGATTGAAGGGCAACTACCCCCCCCCCCCCCTCCACAACCTAAATGCATCAGATAAAAATTTGAAATAAATATTTTGTTAAAAACAGTTAGAAGTTCAAATAAAAAGAACTCCAGTGTTGACACAGCCCCCCAGGGCCCGGGGATAGGCGTTGTAAGTTATATCCTGGGGGCATATATGGTTGTTATTGTCGTATAAACTTTATAGAGTGCTCATTTGATTTGAAAGTGAATATTGTAATTCACTTTTTAAAAGTCAAAACTAATCGGAGGGCAGCTAGCCTCCCCTGCACTCCATTAATTTTCTTCCCAGAGGCATTTCATATAGAAGGGGTAGTCGTATAAACTTCAAAAGGGGCTGATTCACTTGGAAATCAAGAGTTCTAGTGCCCTTTTTCAGAGTTAAAAGTGATCGGTGGGCAACTAGCCCCCCAAGCCCTTTTTCATCAAATACATCTGAAAAAAAAATTCGAGGTAGCCATTTTTTTTTGTTTTGTTAGCCCTATTTTGTTTCAGGTAGCCATGCTTGTATAAACTTCGGAGCGCTCATTGGATTGGAAATTGAAAGTTCTAGTTCACTTTTAGAGAGTCAAAAGATATCGGAGGGCAACTATCGCCCCCCTCCATGCCTTTTTTCCTCAAACCAATCTGATAAGAAATTTGAGATAGCCATTTTTTATAAATAGTTCAAAGATGATACAATGAAAACTCCGGGGTCGATTTAACTACCCAGGAATCGGATGCAGGGGTTGTAAATAATGCTCTGGGGCCATATATAGTTCTTAATAAAGGGATACTCGTATAAACTACAGAGAGAGATCATATGATTGGAAATTGAAATTTCTCGTTCCCTTTTTAAGATTCAAAGGAGATCAGTGGGCAACTAGCCCTCCCCCTCCCCCTCCGTCGGTGCGTCCTATTTTCCTCAAACCCATCAGATAACGACTTTGAGAGAGACATTTTTTTCAAAACGGTTAAGATCATATGACGAAACTCTGGGGACGATGCAATCCTTCAAGGCCCGGGGTAAGCGCTGTAAGCTGTGCCTGGAGGGAATATACAGCAATTGTGAAGGGGATGCTCTTATAAATTTTATAGATGGCTCATTTCATTGGAAATTGAAAGTGCTAGTCATTTTTAAGAGTAAAAAGAGATCAAAGGGCAACTATCCCCCATGTCCTATTTTCCCCAAGTGCATCCGATAAAAAATTTAGATAGCCATTTTGTTCAAAATAGTTCAAAGGTCAGATACAAAAAACCTTGGTGTCGACACAACCACCCACGGCACAGGGGCAGGCGTTGTAAGTTATACCCTGGGGTATATATGGCTCATTTGGAAGGGATGCTCGAATAACCTTCAGAGATGGCTGATTTGGAATGGAAATTGCAGGTTCTACTTCAACTTTCAAGAGTGAAAAGAGATCGGAGGGCTCCTATCTCCCCCTCCCCCCCAAAAAACTTCATTTTTCCCTGAACCCATCTGATATAAATTTTGAGATAGCTATTTTTTTTAAATAGTTCAAAGGTCAGTTAACAAAAACCCCACTGTCCTGGAGCCTATATTGTTCTTATGAAAGGGATGGTTGCATAAAGAATAGAAAAAGGTCGGAGGGCAACTAGCCCTCCTGCCCTCCATGCCTTTGGGTTTATCGGACGGATAGACCAATACGATAAAAATTTGAGGTGAGCATTTTGTTAAAGTAGTTCAAACATTAGATATTAGGACTTTTGGTTCAACACAACCCACCAGGGCCCAGGGACCGGCGTTATAGGTTGTAGTCTGGGGATATATATGGTTCTTATAGAAAGGATGATCGTACAAACTCCAGAGAGGGCTCATTTGATTGAAAATACAAAATTCTAGTTCACTTTTCAAGAGTCAAAAGAGACCGAAGGGAAATTAGCCCCCCATGCCCTTTTTTCCCCAAACCCATTCGATACAAATTTTGACATAGCCATTTTGTTAAAAATAGTTCAAACATCAGATAATTAAAACTCTGAGGTTAATGCAAACCCAATTTATCGCTTTGATTAATTAAAAAAAACTTTTTCCATAAAATAAGTTTTTCAAAGAAAAGTAAAGAACACAATCAAACCGAAAATGAGCAAAAATAAAATTAAATAATCTACCAAATGTGAAAATATCCGCATAAATAAATAAATGAAACCCATAACGAACAGAGATTACTATAAATAACAGGGTCAAACTTAAAACAAGCATAAATTAACATAAGTTGGGCTCAAAAAGCCTATGGCTTCCCAAGGCCAGAACATATTTTGTACTTTACTGAAAAATACAAATTAATTTGCATTGTCAGTTTAAAATACATATCCTAATATTTAGTAATGAAAATGTTAATATTATTTCATTTTATTACAGTTATAAAAGAAAAACCATCTAACTTTTTTAGTAAAGAGCAAAGTAGGTTCTGACCATGGGAAGACATAGGGGTTTTGAGCCCAAATTATTCTAATTTTTTCTTGTTTTGAGTTTGACTAGATTAAATTAATTTCTGTAGTGACATAGTATTTTCAGGAAAAAAGAAAATAATACTTCAGGTCTTTTCGTTTTTTAAAGACTTTATAGTTTGGCCTGCTATTTGTATGCCGGAGAAAATTTTTTCGCAATTTTTAACAACATACACCCTTTTAAAAATCCAGGCACAAATAATAGTTTTTATTTAGTTTCTTACCTCCACTAGTTGACCTGAAATGAAAAACATGATACCATTCGCAAAAAAAAAAAAAAAAACAGTTTACTTTCTTTGATAGCTTGAATACACTTATGCTATTTTGATTTGGTTAAATTTTTCGAGCAGAAGTAGCCCCGAAAGTTTGAGCATAATACCCTCAGTCGTTATTGGGAACTGCTGAGATGCCGTAATGGGAACTAGTATTAAAACAGTGCCTTTTGATTTAATCTTAAGGCAACATTTAGTTTTTAAAAATAATGGGCAAATGGGAGGGTGGGCGTGGGAGGTGGATCTGTTGACCTGCAATCAATTATGACTATCAAAAAGGGAATCAGCCATTTCTATTTTTAATCAAATGAGCCCTTTTTGAAGCTCCTACGACAATTCCTTCGATACGAAGTGTCCTGGTCTAACAACCACAAAAAAAATGTATTATACCCACATCGATCTTTACTACAAAAAAATGTCAAGCCTTCCAATCCCTTTTGACTATTAAAAAGAGCACTAGTCCTTTCGATTTCCAATCCAATTAGCCCTTTTTGAGTTTCTACAACAAAGCTTTCTATAAACACCTTATAAGCCCCCAGGGCATAATTTACAACCCTTACCCTAAAGGCTTTGAGGGTGGTTGTCATCCTCAAAGACCTAATTTCCAGAACTTTCAGCCGCGTTAAACAGAATGGCTATCTCAAAGCTTTGATTGGATGTGTTTGGGGAAATGGTGGGCGTGAGAGGGACGCAGTGGCTCTCCAATCGCTTTTACTGTTAAAAAAGGCACTAGCCCTTTCAATTTCGAATCAATGGAACCATTTTGAAGTTTATACGACAACACTTTCAACAAAAACCGTATATACCCCCAGGACATAAATTGAGAGCTGTGGCGGGGAAGGGGCTTATCATCCTCAAAAACCTAATTTTCAGATCTTTCTGCTATGTTGAACAAAATTGCTATCTGAAAATTTTGATTGGATGTGTTTGGTGTAATGGTGGGGGTGAAATGAGTGTTTGCTATACTCCAATCACTGTTAACTAGTAAAAAGAGCTCAAGCCCTCTCAATTTCCAATTGAATGAGTGTCTTTTCAAGTTTTTACGACAGCTCTATCTATAAGAACCTTATATGCCCCAGGGCATAATTTACAACCTTTTCCCCAGGGGCTCCCGGGGGGGGGGGGGGGTTGTCATCCTAAAAAAAACAATTTCCAGAACTTTCAACTAAGTTGAACAAATTGGCTATCTCTATACTTTGATTGATTGTGTTTGGGGAAATGGTGGGCGTGAGAGGTTAATTACTCTCCACTAACTTTAGATTATTAAAAGGTGCAATTTCAATTATCAATCAAATGAGCCATTTTTGAAATTCCTACAACAACTTTCTATATAAACCTTATATTCCCCCAGTGCTTAACTTACAACCGTTGCACCGGGGACTCTGAGGGGGTTATCATCCTAAAAGAGCTAATTTCCAGAACTTTAAACTACGTTGAACAAAATGGATATCTTTAAATTTTGATTGGATATGTTTGGGGAAACTGTGCGCGTGAGAGGGGGATTTGTTGCCCTAAAACCACTTTTGACTATTAAAAAGTGCACTAGCCCTTTCAATTTCCAATTAAATGAGCCCATTTTTGAAGTTTCTACAATATCGCTTTTTCCACAAAAAACCTTATATGCCCCCATGGCATAACTTACAACTCGTGCCCTGAAGGCTGTAGGAGGGGTTGTCATTCTTAAGGACCTAAGTTCCAAAATTTTCAACTACGCTGAATAAAATGGCTATCTAAAAATTTTGATTGGATGTGTTTGGGGATAAGGTTTGTGTTAGAGGAGTTGCTCTTAAATCACTTTCGACTGTTAAAACGGGCACTAGCCCTTTGAATTTCCAATCGAATGAGCCCTGTTTCAAAAATCCACGACAAAGATTTCAATAAAAACCGTATATGCCCCCAGGGCATAACTTATAACCCTTGCCCTGAAGTTTGTAGTGGGATAGTCCTGCTCAAAGGTATAATTTCCAGAAAAAAATAACATAAAACCTCCAAACCAACATAATTTCTATTTGGATATCAACTATGCTGAACAAAATGGTTATCTCAAAATTTTGGTTGGATGTGTTTGGGGAAAGGTGAGCGTAGAATAGAGTTAGTTGCCTTCCAATTACTTTTTACTATCAAAAAGGATACAAAACCACTTCAATTTTCAATTGAATGAGCCGTTTTCGAAGTTTCTACGACAACTCCTTTGATGCGAAGTGCTCTGGAAAAAAGGAAAAAAAATTATACATTGTGCCAAAATTGTTCTTTGCTTAGGCAGTGCAATTGCGCTGCCTATAATATTATTACTTTGATACCAGTTTTGATACTTTGATAAACATTGGAATTTTTTTAAAAGTTTCATTTCGAAATCAAAAAATTTTAAAAACCTGAATTTTTTGCAATCAAAAATGAAGAAAATTAATTAAAAAACTTTCCGAAAAGCAAGTTTTCCAAAGAAAAGTAAAGGCCATTTTAAATTTAAGCTCAGAAGATACAAATACCTGTTAAAACTCAAACTCAAATTACCATATCTTACTATTAAACATAAATGAACCCCTAAACGAACAGAAATTAATTAAACAATCATAGCAGAAAACATACAACAAGTAAAAATATAAAAGAATAAATAGATCTTAAAGCGAGTAAAGCATCGATTGAATATGAAAATCAAGCTTAAAACGAAAAAAATAGTTTGCTATTGAGGTATAAATGAAACTTGAAACGAACAGAAATTAAATGAGCAGTCAATTAAAGCGAACATACAATAGATATTAATGTAAACGAATAAATAAATCTTGAAACGAGTGAAACTTAAATTGGATATGCAAATCAAGCTTGAAACGGACAAAAATCACTACAGACAAAAGTGTGAGTATTACCTCATTCTCTCACTGTAAAAGTCTAAAAACCTGCTGTGTCATTGGCGCTTTACTGAAAACTATATGTCTTAAATAGTCTTGGAAAGTATCAACAACATCAAATTGAATATATGATGCATAATGATATTAAATGTTGAAAGATCCATCAGTTCAAGAATATATTTCACTTTAATTTTATTTTTATTTTCAGTGCTGTAACAGCTGGAAAAGAAAATATTCGTAATATAATTTGTTTACAGTTAAGTGCCCACGACAAAGTCGGCTTTTGGTGTTTATTTACAGTTAAGGAAGTAGGCACTACCGAAACTCTTGTTTGTAGTTAAACTATATTTGTTTTGAAAAACTTTAGAAAGAACTAATAAATTAAACTTTATATTTGATGTACGTTGATATTTATCACTGAAAGCTCATCAGTTCAAAATTCTACTATAATATTAATGTATATTTTGAATATTAAGTACAAAGGAAAATATTTGCAATAAAATTGGTTTTCAGTAAAGCGCCAATGACGCAGTAGGTTTTAGACTTTTACAGTGAGAAAGGGAGGCGATACCCAAACTCTTGTTTGTAGTGATTTTTGTTCGTTTCAAGCTTGATTTGCATATTAAGTTTAGGTTTCACTCGATTTAAGATTTATTTATTTGTTTACATTAATATTTATTTTATGTTTGTTTGCATTGATGGTTTATTTAATTTCTGTTCTTTTTAAGTTTCATTTATACTTCAATAGAAAAAATTTTTTTTTTCGTTTTAAGCTTGATTTCATACTCAGTCTAAGCATTACTCGCTTTAAGACCTATTTATTCATTTATATTATTACTTGTTTATTGCTTGTATGTTTTTTGCTGTGATCGTTCATTTAATTTATGTTCGTTTTTGGTTTCATTTATTTCTGGTCGTTTTGAGTTGGAATTTTAAACAGGTATGTGTATCTGCTGAGCTTAAGTTTAAAATAGCCTTTACTTTTCTTTGAAAAACTTATTTTTTAGAAAGTTTTTTTTTAATTAATATGAAATAATAGTCTGTTTAAAATTAAAGGTCTGTGATTGACAATTCGTTCTCTTTAGAAGGTTATTTTTGAGAAATTATTTTTGCAATAAGATCCAACTAAAATTAAATATAATCTGCTTGTTTTTCATCTTAACTGGTGTTATTTAGGAATTTAGGTACGGCTTATATCGACAACAATTCAATTTTTTGTCGTAAAACATACCGGTCAAAGATTATAGATGGGAAAGGGGAGGGAGTGGAGAGGTATTTTTTTAAAGAAGAAGAAAAACAACATCATTTGTGGTTAAGTTCAAAATTTTCTTGGTGAGGGGTTCTTTAAATCAATCTCAAGTAGACTGCCGTCTAGAGTGTCAAGGTATGTTATTAAGCATTTGTGTGAAGACAACAGAAACAAAAATAAAATGAAAAATTACGTGTAATTTTGATACAATGTCAATTTTGTACACAAAAAAGCTTTGTTCAAGATATTCGTTTTAGTTTTATTGAAAAGTTTTTCCTTAAAATAACAGAAGACCAAGAAAAATTCTTAAATTCGACTAGAGTTTACCATCACTCACGGATGTTTATTTTTCCCGGAATTTATGTATAGTTATAGAAATAAATCATTACCAAAATAAGACAGAAGTGCAAGTAGGTTAAATGAATATTTAAGTTTATCCGTCAACAATTTCATTCTCCCATAAGCGTCAAAAAAAAAATTCCCCCCCTGGACCTATTTCAGGTCTATTTAAACTCAAAAACTACAGTTTTCTAAGATTTTTCTTCTGTTTGTCCAAAACTAAAAAGTTTCTATGGAAGTATTCAGCATTCATTAGTATTTGTCACGTTGAGCCGTGAAAACAAACAACAAAAAACTATTTATTAAATTTGATAATGCATCCTGTCTGTAAAGTTTCAAGCATTAACAATCTTTTGAAGCTCAGAGAAAAATATATATCCAAAAGAAAGCTATACCTTCTTAAGTTGTTTCATGCCATATGTTTTTTAGCTAAAATTTGTTAATTCAGACTACTTTTTGCTCTTTTTTAGCCCACGTTGCCTTGTTTTTTTAGTTTGACGCCTAATGAAAGGAAAACTATTTAACTACCTATGAAAGTCTTTTTCGTTAGAAATTTAAGTTTTGATTTTTCATCATTAAAAAAAAAACATATATGACTGCTCAGGTTTTCACCTAACCAATTAAATAAAAGCAAGTCGAATTTTCACTGTTCTGTACTTGAAACTTTAGAAGATTACACAGCTAGCCCAAATAGATGTTAAAGCCTGTCCAGAGTTCATCATTCATTATAGTTAAAATTTATCTTTATAAAGACTGACGGTAAGTAACCCTCCTCCAACTTTCACTAAAAAGCTTTTCTTCGCCTTTGTAACTGGATATCCGTCAAATCCTGATCTGTGTTTGCCAGTGTTTTTTTTTTTTCTTAAAGATTTATGTTTTATGATAATAAAAAGGAAAACACCCTGGATTAAAGTAAAAATTAGTCTTTGAATTTTTACATCCTCTTACTTACTGAAAAACATAATATCAGCAGGTTCTTTTATAGTATTGTGTCAGTATAAGGAATTTTGGAGCTAAACTTTAGAAGCTCCCTCATAGTATAACGATAAAAACTTATAATCCCACAGTAGGGAAATTTCCCTGATAAATCTGAGTGACCTGCGGAAAAATTTCTTTTTAGAATTTTATGACGCCATGACTTCTTGGAAAGACAAACCAGGAATTTTTTAGAATGAGATTAAAGAGAAACAAAGAGAACATCAAAGAGAAAAGTAATACAATTTCAATGATTACAAATTTTAGTAATAGTAATAATAAAATAAATAAAATATAATAATTATAAAATTATTACGTCAATAAGTAATTATTCAATAATAACAAAAAAGACTACCGATTGCTATCCATGATAGTGTTCAATCTGTGCGCTATCGTCAGTACAGTACAATTCACAAATTCTTTTCTAATTGTTGCTTGTATAAGGTCATCTGTTTCCAAGTCAACTGCTGCAGTGGCCTCGTCTAGTATGAGAATTTTCGTCTTTCTAAGTAATGCTCTTGCTAAACATATTAACTGTCGCTGTCCAACACTGAAAGAAAAATTCAGAATGAAAAGAGATATTTAAGGGTGCTATTAGCCATTATAATTGAAAAAAGGGATTGGAAAAAAACATGATAATAAACAAGTGAGATCTTAAGCAAAATAATATTTTTCTAAAAGAAATGTGATTCTATTTTAATAACCAGAAATTATCACTGAAAAAAAATTATATTTATTAGAAAAATAAAAAAAGTTTTTATTACTTATTTGATAAAAATTCGAGTCCTGACCGCTATGAAAAATGCGATTCCGGCCAAACTCAAACTCAAAGAACATGGGACGTTCTTGGGCCCCTCTTTTCTGTGTTTCATTGACCAAAACTGGATATGCTACTCTGTCTGGTGCACTTTGCAGATCTGGTGGGTCAATGTTGTCAGTCCATCTCTTATGAGGTCTTCCTCGGGATTGATTTCCTTAAACTGTCCCTTTAATTGAAATCTTGGGATGAGGGAGAGGTTTCATTCTTTTGACTTTTCCGAACCAACGCAGTTGCTGAATTTGAAATTTGCATATGATTGTGTCTGGTGACTTAGGTATTCTTCTGACTTCTTCATTTGTGACATGGCTATTCCAGCGGCGTCGTTGAGGGGGGCAAGAGGGGCGGTTACCTCCCAATAATTTGGAAGAAACTATAATTTTCTAAGTAGCTTTAAAACTATTGTTCGTTTTAAGTATCAAATTTGCTCTTTACTTTCAGCAAATAATTTTTCCAAAATAATCTATGCATGTTTTTAACATAAGGAAAACCAAAATAATAGGGGCCCATTATGCTTCATAATATGTTCCACATTAATATTTTTCCAAATTTACTTCTTTTGAAACCTTTTCAAACAGTTCGTGATAACGAACTGTAAGTAATAAGCGACTCGGCTCAATGGTAACCGAAACTCCAGAAAACGGAATTTTGATACCAATAGATACATCAAAAGAATCAAAATTTAATACTTATTTCAAATATATAAGTTTCATCAAGTTTAGTCCTACCCATCAAAAGTTACGCATCTGAGAAAAGTTGGTTGATTTTCGAAAAAAAGGGAAAGACCCCCTAAAAGCTATAGAACCTTAATGAAAATCACATCATCATATTCAGCGTATCAGAGAACTCTACTTCAGAGGTTTCAAGCTCCTATCTACAAAAATGTGGAATTTTGCATTTTTTGCCAGAAGAAAGATCCTGGATGCGTGTTTTTTTTTTTACCAGGGGTGAACGTATCGACCCAGAGGTCCTAGAATATTGTGGTAGGGCTCATTGGAACTGAAATTAAAAGTTCTAGTGCCCTTTTTAAGTGACCAAAAAAATGGAGGGCAACTGGGCCCCCTTCCACGCTCATTTTTTCCCAAATTCACCCGATCAAAATTTTGAGATAGCCATTTTGTTAAGCCTGGTCGAAAATATGATAACCATGTCTTTTAGGATGAATTAATCCCTCAACGCTTTGCTCTTTACGCTAAAGTTTGACTTTCTCACAACTCTTTTTTTAAACCATAAAACACTTTAGCGCAAAGAGCGAGGCGCTGAGGAGGGGACAGCCTCTTTCATATACGAAATAATTTCTGTTCGTTTTAAGTTTTAACGTCGTTCTTTACTTTCAGTTAAAAAAACGTGTTTTTTTTATTTAATAATCAAGTAAAAATGTAAGCCTAGTTAATTTTAAAATTGAAAAATGTTCTATGCTTCCTGTTTCACCACCTCGATTCTTTTCCCTGACCCCCATACCCTGATTTCGCAAGAAAAATTTTCGTGTAACTTTTGGAGAATTTTTTTTTGTTTAAACAAAGATACAAAGGAGAAGGCAATTTTGAAACTTCAGGAGTCTATTTTCCCTTCCAATTTGCATCCCTCGTATTCTTTTTATTAATTTAAGGTTTCTACCACGATGATGCCAAGATTGTTCAGATTTTCTGGACATTTTTTTGTCAAACACTGCACAACGGATAAGTTAATTTATTTTATTCAATAAAGGAGGAAGTCATAGGCTTGTCGCATAAATTTTTTTCTAAGACAAGACATAGGCATGTTTTTACCTTTACAATTTTTTAATACTTTCAAATTTGAAATACGGTCACTATTTAAATGTGAGGAATATGTCACAAAATAATGTTGTAAAATCTGTGGTAGTACTTTGACTTATCCTGTATCTTTACTTAGACATTAGTATTGCGCTGCATGTTATTTTTTGTTGGCTTTATGTGGCCTGCTGATATCAATACAATTTATTTATATAAATCAGCGAACCCGCAAACAAATCAATTTAATAGAAAATCATAAATAATATTTCAATAAATAATGCATACGAATAGTTTAGTGCAACAAATTAAATCTCACAGAGTCAAACTCAATTCATAATTACGAGCAAATGAATAGCGCGATACCCGGGGCAATTAGAGTAGAGCTTGTTTCAATTGTGAGATTGAGCATCCTGTGCTGGACATGGGGGTTGGGGGAGGTGGAAGGGTTATATATACTGCATCATTAGTCGTAAATCTGGCTGAAACAATCCGAGTGCAGCTCATTGCTGACAATCAAACAGTTCGTGGTAACGAACTGTAAGTAAGGAGCGACCCGGCTCAATGGTAACCGAGACTCTTTTTTTGGGTTTTTGATACCAATAGATACATCAAAAGAATCAGATTTCAATGCTGAATTCAAATATATAACTTTCATCAAGTTTAGTCTTACCCATCAAAAGTTAAGTGCCTGAGAAAATTTGGCTGATTTTCGAAAAAAGGAGAAAAGACCTTTTAAAAGTTATAGAACCTTAATGAAAATTAAAGCATCATATTCAGCGTATCAGAGAACCCTACTATAGAGCTTTCAAGCTCCTATCTACAAATATGTGGAATTTTGTATTTTTTGCCAGAAGAAAGATCACGGATTTTTTTTTCCCAGGGGTGATCGTATCGACCCAGTGGTCCTAGAATATAGTGGGAATACTCATTGGAACGTAAATTATAAGTTCTAGTACCCTTTTTAAGTGACCAAAAAAATGGAGGGCAACTAGGACCCCTCCCACGCTAATTTTTTTCCCAAAGTCACCTGATCAAAATTTTGAGATAGCCATTTTGTTCAGCATGGTTGAAAATATTATAAATATGTCATTTAGGATGACTTAATCCCCGAAGTCCCCGGGGGGAGGGCTGAAAGCTATGAACTTTCTTCAATGTTAACACATAGTATTGGTTATTAGGAAGTATACAGACGTTTTCAGGGGGGATTTTCTGGTAGTAGGGGGTGGGTGGGTCGGGGTTTATATGGGAAGATTCTTCCATGAAGGAAGTTTTCATGGGGAAAGAGTCATTGCTATGAAGGGGGTGCCGGATTTCCCAGCATTATTTTAAACAAAGATCAGAAATTAAATATAAAAAAAAAGGTTTTCCAACTGAAAATAAGGAGTAACATCAAAACTTAAAACGAACAGAAAATATTAAGTGTATGATTGGGTTCACCTCTTAGGCAACACGTCGCTCTTTAAGGCAAAGATTTTTTAGTACTTTCATCAGAGCTATTTATTCTAAATAACGGCCTTTGTAATAGACGGGTAATTTTTAAAGAATTGGAACAAAATTCGAACTTTAGCTTAAAGAGTGAGGTATTGACTAGGGGAGCCCCCTATTATACGTATTAAATATATATGAATATAGAAGATCGTTACGTAAGTTAATTCGTAAGTTACGTATATTTATTACTAATATAAACGTTCGTAAATAAAATTAAACAAGTTTCGAGAAAGCCATTTAACCAAATAGAAGTAAAATTAATACGCAATTTTTTTTCAATTATTCATGTACGGTGAGCCAAAATCAAAATCTGCATTAATACAAAAACGTTCAAAAATTAAATTTTAAAAAATAAGTTTTTTTTAACTGAAAGTAAGGAACGACGTTAAAACTGAAAACGAACAAAAGTTATTCCGTATATGAAAGGGCCTGTCCCCTCCTCAACGCCTTGCTCTTTATGCTAAAGTTTAACTTTCTCACAACTCTTATTTTTTTTAAACAATCAAAAACTTTAGCGTAAAGAGCGAGGCGTTGATGAGGGGACAGGACCTTTCATATGCGGAATAGTTTCTGTTTATTTTAAGTTTTAACGACGTTCCTAACTTTCAGTTAAAAAAAACTTGTTTTTTTTATGTTAGTAAAAGCCAGGCACTAGTACTTGTATTTATTACTGTTTAAAGTGTGTTTAATGTTTATAATGCAGTGCGTAATGTTTTTAAACTCCCCAAGTAGCGTGTTTGTTAAATAGTTGCTTTTCCTCACTACCACTTGAATAGCATCTACTTCAACGGCACATCCTTTTGCCCCCCCCCAATAAAAATACTGTAGCACGCCCCTGATTGTATCTAATCTTTGCTATCCGAATCTCATTTCAAATGCGAAAAGGGTGAGTTCGTTTTCAGCTGTTATTGTCCATCTGTCACACCCAGACAGAGCAATGTGTATGATCAGGCTGCTCAAGAGGGGGATTTTTAGGCAATTCAAAAGATGGCTAGATTACCATAGGTTCTGGCCAGATTACTTGCTCAAGAGGGGGATTTTTAGGCAATTCAAAAGATGGCTAGATTACCATAGGTTCTGGCTAGATTACCTGCTCAAGAGGGGGATTTTTAGGCAATTCAAAAGATGGCTAGATTACCATACGTTTGAGAGGCTTTTAAAAGCAGAGCTGGACAGGGTCAGTTGGCTTCTGACGTTGGCTTCAGTTGTGTAGTAACTATCCAGCGTTAACAGACTACCAAGGTAAATGAATCGGTCCACTATTTGCACTTGCTCACCATCAATTACTATAGATAGAGAGTTTGAGGTGGTCTGGAATGACGTAATCATGACCATAGTTTTCTCTTTGCTAATCTGCATCCCAAGCGGTTTTGTTGCTTGTGATATTCTATCTTCCTATCTTTTGAGGTCTTGGCCGGTCGTAGCTAGTTGAAAAATATCATCAGCATTAGCCAATTTTCCTAGTAGGATCCCACTTAGTTTTGCCCTTATTTGGCAGGCACTGAGGAGAGAATGACATGCAGAAAAAGTTGAACAAATATGGGAAGAGGATATTTATTAGCCTGAACCACTGAGGACTGTTGTTGTCGACAATTCATCATAGAGCCCATCAGTGGTTAATATTTGTCTTTCGTTCTGGTCGCACGTTCCCTCAATTATTCTGGCAATTTCATCTGGGACACTGTAGTGTTTTGTAATGTGCCACAGACCTCTCCTCCAATTGAGGTTGAAGGCCCGTCAAAGATCAATAAGAAGTTTTTAGAGCTCTCTATTAAACTCGATGTATCTGTTCATTAGTTGGCGAACCGTACAAATTTGATCAATTCCCTGGGCAAACATTAGCTTTCACTGGCTATGAAAAAAAAACATGGAAAAGTTTGTGACACTTTGGATATGAAGGAAGATTTATTTTGTGAGGAAGAATTTTTGGCATTACTAAACGAATTAAAAAATAACAAGGCCCCAGGTACTGATAGTGCGGTAAATGAGTTTTTTCAATATGGTGGTTATGAGATTAGATATCCGCAAATGGAGATCGTGAATATGATTTTTAAAGGGGTAAATACCTAACAATTTTAGGAGAACTCTAGCTACACCACTCTAGAATAAATGTGATAAGAGTGAGTATTGTGTTTATAGAGGCATTAATCTGGTTTCTCTAAGAAGTAAATCACTTACTATGATGATACTTTTATACTTTGCGATAATGTAGATAAAGTCTTAAGAAAAGAACAGTGCGGTTTCAGGAAAGGTAGAGGATGTATCGACCAAATTTTTACTCTTAGATTAATAATTGAAAAGCGCATGAGTCATCAAACGCCTTTAGTCCTCAGTTTTATAGATTATGAGAAAGCGTTTGACTTGGCTGGTAGAAGAGCTTTAGCGAAGATCCTATCATTTTATGGTATACCAGATGAATACATTAAAGTGGTTAGTGCTATGTGCGAGAATAACATTGCTGTGGTTAAGGTAGGGAGTGAGGTTAGTAGCTTGTTTTGTATTAAATAAGGAAATGAGCAGGGTTTTTTCATATTTCCTGACATATGGATCATTTTGATGAGATTTGTCCTAAGTGGCACAGCAAAGGCAATGGCAGAACATGGAATCAGATGGGGAAGTAAAACTCTCCTAGGCTTAGATTATGTTGATGATTAAAGCATCTTACATGAAAATGTTAGTAAAACAGATGAACTTTCAGAGGTTTTGCAAGTCCAGGGTGCAAGAATAGGTTTGAAAATTGATGTTAAGAAGACAAAGTTGCTAATATTTGGAATAAGTGAAGGTGAAAAGGTAATGTTGGGTAACGAGAAAATACATCAAGTGAACAGCTTCGCCCACTTAGGTAGTATTACTAATAAAGACGATGGGTGATGCGAAGATGGGATTAGCCAAGGCCGAGGATGTTTGTTCACAGTTGAAAAAAGTTTTGAAGAATGTGAAGATAAGTTTTCCAACCAGGATTAGAGTATTAAAAGCTATAGTGATGATACCGGGGTCAAGTATGGTTATGAAAAGTGGAGGAGGATTTGCTGGATGTTTTCCAGGGAAATTTCCTACGGATTGTTTTGGGTACCAGAGTAACTGACCGTGTCTCAAAGAGTAAGCTGTCAAAAAATGTGGTTCAATCCCGCTCTCTAGGACAATAATGACAGAAAGGATGAGATGGCTAAGATATGTTATGCAGATTAAGGATGGTAGATTGCCAAAGGTTATCCTTGTCGGCCAACCATCTACAGCCAAACAAAAAGCATGTTTTCCCGAATTGCATGGGAAGATGTCATTAAGGAAGATTTAAGGGTAATGGGACCTTCTTGGGAGGGTGTAAAGAAGGATTTTTTGAATAGATTGGGATGGAGGAGGAGTGTGTGTAGCTGTGTTAGCCTCAGGCAGCTATGTGCTGTAGTGAGTTGTTAGTAGTAGTAGTAGTTGTGATTGGGAAGTTGTGATAGTAGTTGTGATTGGGAAGCAGCTTATAACGCTTTGATCTGTCATTACTTGTGGATTTAATTTTTACTCGAAGTGTTCCTTCCATTGGATGAGCTGTGTTATTTAGCCATTGACTTACATCCACCTGATTCCCCAGGTCTACAGAGAGGAATGTAGAAGTCCTTTTTGCGCAAGATCTCACATGAAAGAACAATTTTACCAACAAGCCAAAAATCACTTTCGATAGTTTTGGTAATATTAGAGAAAAAACCAACTAATATGGTATAAACCAACTAATTAATCTCAATCAGAACCTCAAGCAAAGAGGTGGTTTCATAATTATTTTAATGGTCATTTGTAAAAACTAGCAACAATTTCAAATTGTAGGCATTGTTAAAATTAACGGTAACCAAATAATAAAAAAGAAGAAACAGAAATTTCTGACAAAAATCACAGTGACAGATGAATAGTACTCTCTGATTGCTTAGTGGACTTAAAAGCCCTCCAGAGATTTTGTTTCCTTCTCCAGCTTCTGAGGAGCCTAGATGTCATCCATGCATTCAGAGGAATAATCCTTTTAGACTTACGATCAAAAGATGATACCTCACAAGTATCAAGAATAGTTCCTTTTATGGTCAAGAATTACACCGGTGGTTGATTTCTTTTTGTCCAAACACCCTGGCGAAAAGACGTGATTCGAAAACATACACTTGAAAGAATGTAAAAAAAAATGTTCTTTTTCTGGATTTGGTCCAATTTAGTAGCGAACCTCCATGCATAGCATCACCAAACTTGAATATAGACGTTATCTTCCTATTGATATCTCATGTATAAAAATACAGCACTTTATTTCTAAATACACTCCACAAGAAAAATAACATAAATATCAAGTTTCACTCATTGATGTCAACGCTTCATTTACATATTTACATAACTGCCTAATTACTCTTTTTACAGTCGTCTGCAGGATCCCCGGGAACTCCAAGTTACCACCCTCAAAATACTTTCTCCTTAAAAGGGAAAGTTGCTGGCTCTCGGCGAGAATATGGGCCACATCTTCAATACCTAGGTTACGTCTGGGGCAAGAGTAATCCACATCTGCATCTGGGGCCATCCTTTTTCTTTCAAATACTCTTTTTCTAATTTTTTTAGTGGCAGGCAATTCGCTCAGATCTGAAACCAAGTCCTTAATATCTCTGACGGTAATCCAAGTTTAAAATAATATTCAAATCCAAATATCTCTTTCACTTGGGAACTAAACTTCAATGTCTCAGATGTTTCAACTGCCTGGGTCCACATTTGGACATCCTGGTCTTTTATTCTTTCTATAATCTTAGCCAAAAACGGCTTATCCTGATCTGAGAGTCCTAGCCCCTCATTCCAAATATAAGATAATCCTACTATATTAGGCAAATTTACCTTAAGTTCTCTCCTCCTTCGGCAACTTCATGCGACAGTCCGGCCGTGAGTGATTTGGCAAAAGATTTTAGGTGAGCCAATTCTAAGGCTGTCCAAAGTTCCTCATCTTTGTGCTGCTCAAAAGGATCAAGGTTGACTCGCAGGGTGCCAGAAAACAAGACTGGGTCCTGAAAGAAAACATGAAAAAAGTTGGTAGATTCTTTTTTGGTGAATATGTCATAATAATTCCTAATACTTATTAAATGGGTTTGGAACTGCTATTTGACATATTTGCATAGGCACAAAATTTGTCAGGGCCAGGTGTTCTGGTGCTGGAGCAGTTCGTAAAACAGTCGAATTTGAAAGGCTTATGCATCACTGATAATTGGGACTTATCTTAACAAGAGAAGCGGTGATAAAGGGCCAAATCCCCGATATTTTTCACGTGTCGCTGTAATATATCCCAACTCTACAGTAGACGTGGTATTTTTGTAAAATATTTTATGTATGATTTTTTTTTATTTCTCGTGGAATATTCATTTTTCAAATCTAGAGGCGGGGGGGCAGAAATTTGAAAAAAAATGAATATACCTATTCCAAAAGAGGCATTTCTCAACAAAAATAACTCCCAAGAAATGTATTTTTCAAAATATAGAGGGAGGGGAGGCAAAAACTAATCAAGGGGCTAAGTGCTCCCTCCAAAATGACGCGACCGTTCTAAAGTACAAATCAGGCCTAAGTTAATTTAAGCTTATGTACACCAAATGAGTCTATTATGCTGATTTTAAATAACTTAAATTAATTAATTCCAATTTGCCCATCAAAAGCTAAGTTTAAATTTACAGTCATCGCATTTTTTAATTATTCATTCATTTGGTCTTAAACTAAGATCTACTTTTTTAACTAAATGGCTAGTTTTTCAGCATGTTGCTTCACATAATTTATTCAGTCAATCAGTCATTTTATTCATGCTAAAAACAAATCTACTGCTACAGTCACTATCAGATGCCCCCTACAAGCACAGCTTGTAGGGGGCCTCAAAATACAATAATAAGAAACAACAAACAGAATAAATACTAAAAATAATTGTTTCAAACGATGTATGTGTCAAGTATACACAAAAAAGAAAACAGAGAAAAAGATAAGGCATCAAGAATATACACTAGAATACAGCATAAACACTAATAAAATAAAAACAAAAAAGGACCATATATAGAGAAAGAAGAGAAAAGAACGAAGGGTTAGTCAACGTTAAACCATGATCGAAAAAAAAGTAATCAATTCAAGGGTGAGGAGGATAATACTTAGGAAGCCTCCTGAATAAAGTTTTAAAAGACAATGAGGTATCAATTGAAATATATTCCCAAAATTAAATCGACTGAAAAACAGAGGGTTTCTTTGGGGTCACCTGTGACCATTTTGGAAGGATAAAGTGCCATGAAGAATAAAATAACAATGAGGAATACTTACATGATGATGAGAGGGTTAACAGAGACTGGGTACATGGCAGTAAAGTTTCATGGTATGTAAGCTAAGCTATATTTAGGTTTTATTTAGAAATTATACGTTATGCCTGTATATATGTGAAGGTCATTCGAAAGGTAAAGTCACCATTTTCATAAAATAGTGCAACTGTGTTATGGAGCAGTTATACCATTTTGATTTCTTAGTTCTTGTTTTGTAAAAAATAAAAAAAACAAGTTTTTTTAACTGAAAGTAAGGAACGACGTTAAAACTTAAAACGAACAGAAATTATTCCGTATATGAAGGGGGCTGTCCCCTCCTCAACGCCTCGCTCTTTACGCTAAAGTTTGACTTTCTCACAACTCTATTTTTTTAAACA
>JAQQPU010016239.1:394-17164 GCA_029168905.1 Artemia sp. Kazakhstan ARC1039
CCGCCCTAGAAAGTTCAGAAAAACACAATAGCCTTATTTATAGTGAAGCGTTTCTTAGTCGTATGTTTACCCGAATATTTAACAAGTACCATTGTTCCACACCAGCCACAAAAATCAATTCCTCCTAGAATTATTTAAACTAAATACTTACCCCCGCCCTAGAAAGTTCAGAAAAACACAATAGCCTTATTTATAGTGAAGCGTTTCTTAGTCGTATGTTTACCGAAATATTCAACACGTACCATTATTCAACACCATCCACAAAACTCAATTCCTCCTAGAATTATTTAAACTAAATACTTACCCCCGCCTCCAACAGAAAGTTCAGAAAGACGCAATAGCCTTATTTATAGTCGAATATTTACTCGAATATTTAACACGTACCATTTTTCCGTATCACCCACAAAAATCAATTCCTCATAGAATTATTTAAACTAAATACTTACCCCCGCCCTATAAAGTTCGGAAAAACACGATAGCCTTATCTATAGTTAAGCGTTTCTTAGTCGTATGTTTACCCGAATATTTAACAAGTACCATTTTTCCATATCATCCATAAAACTCAATACCTCCTAGAATTATTTAAACTAAATAGTTACCCCCGCCCTAGAAAGTTCGGAAAAACACGATAGCCTTATTTATAGTGAAGCGTTTCTTAGTCGTATGTTTACCCGAATATTTAACAAGTACCATTTTTCCATACCATCCATAAGACTCAATTCCTCCTAGAATTATTTAAACTAAATAGTTACCCCCCGCCTAGAAAAATCGGAAAAACACGATAGCCTTATTTATAGTGAAGCGTTTCTTAGTCGTATGTTTACCCGAATATTTAACAAGTACCATTTTTCCATACCATCCATAAAACTCAATTCCTCCTAGAATTATTTAAACTAAATAGTTACCCCCGCCCTAGAAAGTTCGGTAAAACACGATAGCCTTATTTATAGTGAAGCGTTTCTTAGTCGTATGTTTACCCGAATATTTAACAAGTACCATTTTTCCATACCATCCATAAAACTCAATTCCTCCTAGAATTATTTAAACTAAATAGTTACCCCCGCCCTAGAAAGTTCGGAAAAACACGATAGCCTTATTTATAGTGAAGCGTTTCTTAGTCGTATGTTTACCCGAATATTTAACAAGTACCATTTTTTCCACACCAGCCACAAAACTCAATTCCTCCTAGAATTATTTTCCATACCATCCATAAAACTCAATTCCTCCTAGAATTATTTAAACTAAATAGTTACCCCCGCCCTAGAAAGTTCGGAAAAACACGATAGCCTTATTTATAGTGAAGCGTTTCTTAGTCGTATGTTTACCCGAATATTTAACAAGTACCATTTTTCCACACCAGCCACAAAACTCAATTCCTCCTAGAATTATTTAAACTAAATAGTTACCCCTGCCTCGCACAGAAAGTGCAGAAAGACACAATAGCCTTATTTATAGTCGTATGTTTACCCGAATATTTAACATGTGCCATTTTTCCATATCATCCATAAAACTCAATTCCAAGCTCTTTATTGATTTCACCTCTTGAATATACAGTACAGATACTTCATTCAAGAAACGTTATTAAACACGTTTTGAAACTACATGCTATTTGCATGCCTATAATCCAGTAAATTGTGTCAGAAAAACTTGAACCAAACCAGATTATACCCACCTAACCAGATTGTACCAGCTTTGAATCTCTTTTGAAAAGGCATATACAAGGTTCAGAATAACATAGAAATTGCTTTATTTCTCGTAGAATCCAGAAGGTCATGTGAGGGAGCTTTGAATCTCTTTTGAAAAGGCATATACAAGGTCCAGAATAACATAGAAATTGCTATATGTCTCGTAGAATCCAGAAGGCCATGTGAGGGAGCTTTGAATCTCTTTGAAAAGGCATATACAAGGCCCAGAATAACAAAGAAATTGCTATATGTCTCGTAGAATCCAGACGAGGCATTATACTGATATTGAGTGTAATTTTTACTTCCTACTCTTCATGGTATATCCCACGAAACATGAACAGTTTTGTCACATAGATAAGACTTCCGTACAGACTATTAAACTAGATAAGAATTCAGAACGACAAGAAAAAATTAGGCAAAAGAGGACTTAGAGGAGCGCCAAAAAAACAAAACAAAAGTAAAACAAAAACCTGTTGGTTAAACTCTCCTCTAAAATCAAAATAAAAGGAGTGCGTGCTAACTAAAGTCACCAATTTCATTATAACATCAATCTCCATGCTTGCTAAAGTTACTTCCTGTAAAAGCTGAAATACTTCTGTATTTTATTTTTTTAAATAAATTTTAGTAAAACATTCTTGATATTAAAATTTTTTCAAAGTAAAAAATTGTTGATGTGAAAAAATGGGAATATATTTTACTTACTTACTTACTTAATTCCCATCCATACTCACGAGACGATTTGCCCACTCTTTTCAAAATTTGATAGACCAGTACTCGATATTTTAGTCCTTCAGGAGCAGTTTTGGATAGTTGGTTGATATTTTGTCGATCAAAGTTGTCAGTTATTGTCAATGTTTCACACCCATACAGTGCAATGGATATGATCAGGCTGTTAAAAAGGTGAGTCTTCAGATAGTTGGGAAGGTGGCTAGACTTCCATAAATTTGAGAGTCTTTTTAAGCTAGAGCTGGCAAGGGCTAGACAGCGTTCAATGTATGCAGCGTGGCAATTATCAGCTGTTAATAGACTACCGAAATGAAAATATTGATTTGCTGTTTCCACTTGCTCACCATCGATTATTATAGAGGGAGAATTTGTAGTGACCTTGTATGATGTAACCATACCAGGTATGGCTGTAACCATAATTTTGTTACGTTAATCTGTGTCTCAATCGAGTCTGTTGCTTGAGAGATGCCGTCTGTCGGCCTTTGGAGTTCTTGGGTGGTTGTAGCTAGCTGGTCAATATCATCAGCGTACACTAGTGTGTCAGGTAGAATCCCACCTACTTTCGTCCATACTCAGCAGGTATCAGGGAGAGAATGACATGCAGGAATAGGTTGAACAAATCTGGGGATAGGATGCATCCCTGGAGGACTCCAGAAAATGCCGAGAATTCATCTGGAAATCCATCAATAGTCAGAATTTGGCTTTTGAAGTGATTGTACATGTTCTTAACACTTTTGACGATTATATCTGGGACACCGTAATGTGTAAGAATAGGCTACATAGCTTTCCTCCGTACAAGGTCAAATGTCTGTCAAAAATAAGTGAATAATTGATAGAGCTATCGATTAAACTCAGTGTATTGCTCCATCAGTTGACGAGCAGTAAAGATTTGGCCAATAGTTGATCGTCCTGGTCAAAACCCATCTTGACACTCGTCAATAAAATGAGCGGTTGCTGGCATTCTATGGAGGAGGATCTTAGTCAGGATTCTGGTTAGGTGACTTGTGAAGCTGATAGGCCGGTAGTTTTCATACTCTTTCTTTGAGCCTTTTCTTGTCGATTGGGACTATTACTGCCTTCCACCGTTGTCGTGGGACATATCCAGTGGACCAGGTGGCGGTTATAATACTATGGTATAGGTCAGCAGCATCTCCTGAGTCAATATTTATTAGTTCCATAGTGGCACTCTCTGTTCTCAGAGCTTCGCATTCCTTCAGGGATTATATGGCCTCTTTGATCTTGGATCTAATTGAAAATGGCAGGGCGTCACGTTCTATGATTGGGAAATAGCTTAGAACGTTTGGTTCCGTCACTACTCGTGGGTCTATTTTCACCTCTAAATATTCCTTCCATCGGGCGAGCTTTATTTTCGTGTCATCGATGTCGTTTCCCCGTTTCTGCGGAATAACCTACATTGTTCATCTTCTTCTTCTTACAAAAAAGCCCCTGTAATCATAAACTGGCTTCTTTCGGCTACCAACTTTTCTTTTTCACTCATTTTTCACAATTTCACAGCCATAAAGCAGATAAAAAAATAATAAATAATAAAAAAACATAATACAACTTCAGTTACAGTTAAATACATAATAAATTTTTTGATTGACTTTTGGAAAGTGCATGTACTCAAGCTGCCTGTTCCCAGCAGTTTAAGGCGTACATGCCGGCTGGTACCGATTTGGCTCTTCTTGCTTGCTCAGGCTCTCGTTTGCACAAGTTTATAAAAAAAATGTTAATAATAATAATAAATCTCTCAAAGCATATCTAAATTTATTAACGCATCAATTGCCTCTCTGTAAAGCTTCTTTTCAATGAAAGCTGGTAAAGGAACATCCACCATCCGGTTTATATCTAATGGAAGTTTAAAGTTTTGAGATAGGGTATGCAGTTTATAAATTCCAGGAGTACTTGCATTGCATTCGAAGAGAAAGTGTTGCAAAGTTTCTTCAGTCAAGTTACAGAGTCTACACTTTGGGTCATTACGCTGCTTACCATCTGTATTCTTCCCGTCTCACTATTACTAAGATTTTTATTTTAAAGTAGGACCAATTTATTTCAGGCTCTTTGAAAATTGAAACCAGACTAGGAGGAGGCTTTCTATAAGGAAGGCGGTTCCTAATTGCATCTCTAAGTTCGATTGAATGCCTTTGAGTAAGCTGTGGTTTTTTCGTTATTGTGGATACCTACATGGCTAGGAATATGCTGGAAACCCACTGCTATGTCAATCTTAGATAGAGAATCAAGCAGTTCTCTTATCTCCTGAAAATCAGTGTCCTTTGCGTTCCAGGTTAAGGCTTTTATTAGTTTAAGAGCAGTCTGAGAATCCGAAAAGATCGCAACTTTGCTGAAATGGGAAGTTATACTTTTGACCACCTTTAGTGGTTCAACTATTGCTTTCAGTTCAGCCGTCAAAACTGAGGAGCCCAATGGGAGATGCTTTCGAATGGATAGAGAGGTTTGTGGGATTATTGTTGCTGCAGTAGGTTTGTTCTCTACTAGGGTTTTTTCTCTACTGTGCAGATGATCTTTGAACCCCGTAGTCTTTTTTCTTAGGAATTCAGCCATAATTAGCTGATGAGGGAAATTCTCCTTTTTGGCTTGTATAAGCTTTAGGCTGACATTTGGTTGGCAAAACTTCCATGCAGGAGGCAACTTAAGCCAATCAATCTGACTTTTATCCAGTGACCAGTTTGGACAGAGTGCTGAAAAAGCTTACCACATGCAATCCTGATATTATTCTGCTGCCTAGTTATCCTATGATAATGAGTGAAAATAGGGTGCCGCTCCCCATAGGCTTGAATCCTGGTATAATATTTAACAGTGTCTTTGGCTAATCTCTCGTTTATAGGGACAACTCCTGCTAGTTTCCTCGTACGATCACTAGTGTGTGTGGATCAGAGCCAGTCGGAGTGCCATGTTCTGGATTGTTTCCAATTTCGACGATTTTTTTTTATTGGTATGGCCATAAGCAACTATTCCATACTCCATTTTTGGCCTTATATATTGTTTGTAAAAGGTACCCAGTACAGTTTGTGAGTTTATCCATTTTTTAGAAGCAAGTCTTTTATAATTATAATCCTTTTCGGCCAGACCTCTATCTTCGCCTCTACTTATTTATTCCAAGTTCATCGATGATCTATTTTCAATCCCAGTAACCTGCATTCTTTGACTAAATCAAGTCTCTCTCCTCCAATACTTATTTGAGCCATTGGAATGGAAGTATTTTTGTTATTGAACATCGTTGCTTTTGCTTTTTGGGCTGACACACTCATTCCACATGCCTTGGAGAATCCAACTAATTCTTTCAGTGCAGCGTTAAAATTTCCAATTGCTTCATTATTGCTGTCTTCTACTTCCCAAATGGTGAGGTCATCTGCAAAGGTTGCTAGCCTTAAACTCTCACTTAAAAATTCGAGCTCGGCTAGAAAGAGGAGGAAAAGAAGTGGGCTAAGTGGTGATCCTTGCGATAAAGCCTGATGGAGCCTACGAGTAGAGGATATAGCTTCACTGATGTTCACTTTGAATGTTCTATTATTAAGGATATCAGCGATGAAATAGGTGAATTTGTCTGGAAAATCCATTGTTTTTAAAATCTGACATAGCTTCTTTTCTAATCTCTCCTCAGACTGTTTTGAAAAGTCGTGGCTGTTGCCTTTCTTGATCTAGGATTCACTGTCGTAACACTTCTCGGCGATATGGTGTTGGAATGCCTTCCTGACTTCCCGTTCGACTTTCCTTTTGAGAGGTTTGAAGGTGTCACGGTTTCTTTGGTCAGATTTGTTGCTGTAGAGGTGTTTCTGGTCGCATAGCCGTATTATATATGACACATTATAAAATCAAACCATGAAGAATTAAAAATACTTCCGCATTTAATTTTAATTTTTTTTTTATTATATATTGATATACTTTCATTTTGTAGATTAAGTAAACATGAAAAAACGAAAAGTTTGAGCCTTAGAATTCTAAAATTTCATATACATACGTTTCTTTACTTTATGTACCACTGCTTGCTGAGAAACTTGTGTATTTTACTCAAACAAAACATCAAAATTGCTTCAAATTGATCAGACCTATGGGTAACTTTCTAAATTCTCGGAAAGATAAAACATGCAGCACTTTAGGGAGCATAGTATATAGCATTCCTGACTCGTGTGGTGAATTTTACATTGACTGAACCCATTAACACTTTGTGGAACACTTTATTGAGCATCGTAATTCCATAGGTCATGCCCTCAAATTTAGAAAGCTTCCTGAAAAATTTGTTTCGGCTTTAGCAAAACATATTTTTCATCGTCGGGACCATTTTGTAAAATTTTAGGAAGCAACAACAATTTCTAATTATAAAGGTTTTACGTAACGAGCTAGGGATTAATGGTGTAATTTCGTCAAAATCCTGGGGGGGGGGGGGGAGAAGGGGGGGGGGCCATTCTCTTAAGTCAACTGAAAAGGACAGTGAAAAATTAAAAATGACCCATATAGTACCATAAAGACAAAGGTGCACTAAAGAAAACCGACCTGTTTCTGTGGATGCTTGAATTATATAGGCATATCATAGTTTTGACAAGGCTTTTGAAGATGATAAGTTTCAGATGAAGGTAAAAACTGGGGGCTGGTCTTGGGGGCAGTTGCATCCTGCTCCATTGCAATTTACGCCCGTGCTAGGGAGGCCATAGAGATAAAAAAAATCGTAGATTTTTCAATTAATAGAAACACTGGAAATTTAAATATTGATTCATTCTATGATATTATTATTTTAAAAATCAGTCTCTAATCAAAAACTGTCGCTAAGTATTGCAAAATCTCCAAGGGAGTAAAAAAAAAAAAAAAAAAAAAAACAATGAAAAACTGCAAAGATTGGCAGCATTGGAAGCTACCATAAAGATTACTTGTCAACAGAATCATCAAGGTTATTTTATATTTATTGTCTTATTTTCACCAGTTGCTTTTTTCTACGGAGGTATATTGTTTTTTTTGTTTTTTTTAATATATATTCTTTCCTTTTTAGATTTTTTTTGTTTTTCTTCCAACTTTAAAAACTTGTATTTTTATGCAGGTAAAGCATTTTTTTTTTATTGTTAATCTTCTTTTTCCTCATATCAATTGAACTGTTAGTAAGGAGTGACACAGCTCAGTAGTAACTGAAACTCTAAAAAACGGAATCTTGATATCAATAGATATATCAAAAGGATCAGCTTATTATGCTGATTCGAAATATATGAGATTCGTTAAGTTTAGTAATACCCATAAAAGACTACAAGCCGGAGAAAATTTGCCAGGTTTTAGAAAAAGAGGAGAAACACCTTATAAAAGTAAAATAATTTCACGAAAACCACATCAGATAAAGTGTCTCAGAGATCCTTAGTGTTGAAGTTTCAAGCTCCTATATGCAAGAGTGTGGAATTTTCTATTTTTTATCAGAAGAAAGACCAGGGATGCGTGTTCATTTTTTTTTTTTTTTGCTTTTTTTCTTTTCCCCAGGGGTGATAGTATCGAGCCAATTGTCCAAGAACATTGGGAGAGAGCTCATTTGAACTGAAATTAAACGTTTTAGTGCCCTGTTTAAGTCATCAAAGGATTGGAGGGTAACTAGCCCCCCTCTCACGTCCCTTTTTCACAAAAATCGTTCGGTTAAAATTTTGAGATAATCATTTTGTTTGGCGTAGTTGAAATATCCCAAAACTATGCCTTTGGAGATAATATGCCCCCCCTCCACAACCCCCAAGGATAGGTCTAAGTTATAAAAGTTGTCCATTGCTTATGTACATTATGTGCTATTGGGAAGCATACATATATTTTTCGGGGGGAGATTTTGTGCTTGGGGTGGGTTCCCAGGGGGACATTTTTCCGTGGAGAGGGAAATTTCTGGGGTCAACCGTCCAGGAGAAATTTTATGCTGTGGGGATTTGACAGCATATGAATAAACTACCTTCTGAGCCGCTCACAGATAAAGCAAAGGAAATTGAAGAGGCAGAAATGTTTAGATATCTTTGGAGTCTAGTGAGCACCGATTGAAGCCCCTCAGCATTAAATTGCCACACGTATCGGGTGCGCAGAAAGCGGCTTTGATAAGTTAAAAAACGTTTAGAGAAGTGCCATTTTCTCCTTGAAGCTGAAATTGAGGTTCTTCAATAGTTGTGTCCTGTCAGTACTAATGTTTTGTTCTGAAAGCTGGGTGCTGACAAAACAGCTAGAGAAAAGAATCCAAAGTTTTGAAAATAATTGTCTTCGACGGATTCTTGGAATCAACTGGACAGACAAAATTACCAACTCATTTATTAAAGAGATGACTAGACAGCCACTCGTTATTGATAAAGTCATAAGCAGTCGGTGGCGATATTTGGGGCACATGGTTAGAATGGGCAACAATCACCTGCCTCGTGACTTTTGGGGCTAGACTCCTCCAGGAGTTCGATGGCACGGAAGACAGAAGGTTACGCTTGGACGATGTTTAGAAAAAATGCAGGGCTCTCAAGAGCATCCCTTGATGATCTTTGGCTGAAGGCGCTGGAGAGGTCATCGTGGAGAGGCATAGTTGCCGACTTTTGCACCGACCGGTGTGGGAATTTCTAAGTCTAAATAAGTTTTAGTTGTCTTGCTTTCTCTTTGCCAACTCAATTTTGTATGTGGAGATATTTCAGGGGCATTGCCTGGGGGAGATGTACCGCGAGTTTCGATTCCTGGGGAAAAAATCCCTGAAAGGAAGGGATTTTCGGAGTGAACGGAAAAAACGATTAAAGCTTAAAGTCTATTTTCAAATGAAAGTGTGCTAAGGATAATTTTTCAGGCTCAATTGTCTGCAAGAAATTTTACAGAGGGAGGATTTCAGCGCAGATAGAATTTTCTGGATGGAATTTTAAGGGACCGAGGTGTATTTTTTGTGGAAGGAATTTTCCACAGAGGAATTTTCCGCAAGGGGAGGATTTTTCATGTAGGAAGAGCTAGATTTATTGGTACTATTTGAAAAGCGATCAGAGATTAAATGAAAAAAAGGTCTTTCGAATGAAAGTAAGGATCAGCATTAAAACTAAATCAATGGCAAAATTTACATATGTGAAGGGGTTACCCCCCTCTTCAATGCTTTTAGCATTTTACACTAAAGTTAGACTGTTTGTCCCAATTTTGTAAGAACGACTTCTGAAACACAAGGGCCGTTTTTTTAGAATAGGAAGCTATTTTAAAAGTGCTAAAAGCGTTGATGTGAAGAGCAAGGTATTGAGGAGGAAGGCAACCCCTTCGTATACGGAATGATTTCTTTTCGCTTTTAATTTTAATGCTGCTCCTGACTTTCAGTAGAAAAAAAATTGTTTTTTATTTAATACTGATCATAGACCCTTTAGTCATCCTAAACTTATTTCTTTGTTTTGTCATTGGAGGGAAGTTTGGCTAAAATATTTTTCACATATGCATGAGGGGTAAGAATAGGTCAAACTGACAACACACAGACATAACTTATAAAAAAAGCAAAAAGAAGCAAAATATTTCAGTCCCGATCCGTACAGCATCGGACCCTTATTTAAACAATAGCCTTTCAGACAAACTTTCTTTTATATAAAGGAAACTTTCTGGAATTTGTTCAAATTTCAATTCCTGAACATTTCTGAATTTTCATTAAGCTAACTCAACAGTTTTCTTCACATGTTATAAAAAGTTATCCGTAAAAGGATTGATTTACCAAGGCATCTATAAAAAGGATTGATTTTGAGTAAGTGTTGTTTAATTCACACAATCAGATTTTTTTTTATTCAGATTGAACCATTGATGTTTGTGACTGAAATGATCGTTTTACTTAGATAGCGCATCGAACGGTGAATAGGATGGAATTTCTATATAGCTTGGATTTTCATATATGGACCTATACCTTCTTATATCCCCTCTCCCCAAGACTCGAATTTTATGCGCATATATTAACAATAAAACATATGGTACTTGTCAAATTTGAAAATATACTCGAATGTTGTATTCGAAAAAAAAAAAACACGAATTTTATCCATGTTCACCATTTTCAGGGCCCATTGGAGGGAAAAGGGGTGGAAACAGATACTTGGGAAGATTGAAGCACGGGCTGAGGAGGACTGTTGGTAGAGGACAAATTATAGTAAATACCCCAACAGAAGCTTCCGTCCAAATGAGCCCCCTCCGAACATTCTACGACCATTTGTTCGATGCAACCACCCCTGGAGGAAAAAGTGGAATAAGTGAGACACATCAGTGCTACTCACTCAGAATATGCTTTCGTCATTTTCAACGCGAAAGACTAAGTCTCCGGAGGTTTTCAGCAATGACAATTACAATTGTACACCTTTCATTTTGATTTGACGTATTTTGGAGGGGTTTGAGGCTGAATCCGTTGATTATTTTAGAATCCGTTGATTCTAAAGGAAAATTACAATTCCAAAGATAATTTTCAATGGAAAACATTTTTCACCAGACAGTTTCTTGGGAAACTTGTTCTTGTTTTTTTGAAACTTAGACTACTATGCATTGCGTTCTGAAATACTGACTATATGTTACTTTATTGACACTTTTGTCTGTCTTGATGACCTTTGGTAAATTAAGATACACATAAAACAAATAAAAATATTGTCTTATATTATAAACCAGCTCACAAAGAAACATTATTATTAGTTGATTTTATGTTTCATTTTATGGAAAAGCCGTAATTAACTGTGCTAAATTTTGACATTACTTAGAACTAATGCAGTGGTATCTTTGAACATACAATTTCAAATAAAAATCTCAAGCCCTTTAGAAAATTAAAAAATAAAAGTTACTCGAATAGTTTGTTATATAAAAAAAATGAAGGAGTGGCTAATCAAACAAATAGTATAAACTAATAGACTAAACGAAACCGAAATCTAAATGCATAAAAATAATAACAACGTGTTCATCAAAGAACTGGCTGTTTATGGTTATTCCAAATATATAAAGCTCAATAATTCAAGGGTGCACATCAAAAGTTATAAGGTTGCTGAAATTTACCTAGTTAAAAAAACAAAAACAAAAAAGCAAAAAAAAAAAAAACAAAAAAATAAAAACAAAAGGGAGACTACTACTGATTCTAATTATACCATTAGATTCGGCATGTCAGAGAAACCATTGCAAATTTTTGGAGGATTTATCTACAAAAGAAAAACTATTTTTATCATTTCGGGAAGAAAGGCCAGGGATGGATGTTTATTGGTTTCTGTTTTTCCACGTGGGTGATCTTACAATATAATGGTCTTAGAATATGAAGAAGGGAACAGTTTAAAAGGCAATTGAAGGCTTTAGTGTCCCTTGAAATGGATGCAAAGGGGAGCATGGCAACCATAGTAAAATGGGTTTTCTGCCATTTTGTAGTGTAAAACAACAATTTCAACCTGAAGACGGCCAAAATTCTATCGATTGAAAATTCTAAGCAAGTCAATCAAACTAGAATCATCGTTAATCTGTTGTATCGAGCATTGCAGTTTCAGGTGCCACAATGCCGCGAACCGGGTTATTCGATTTTACAGATAAACGGAGGACATCAGAGACAACTCTATTGCATTGTCTATAGTAAAGGCCATACGACTCCAATGTTTTATTATTTATTTATTTTTTCCCCAGAGGCACTTTATATGGAAGGAGTCGTCGTAATAACTTCAAAGGGGGCTCAATCGATTGGAAATCGAGAGTTCTAGTGCCCCTTTTAAGGGTCAAAAGTGATTGGACGGTAACGAACACCCCTTTCACGCCAACCATTTCCCCAAACACATCGAATCAAAATTTTGAGATAGCCATTTTGCTCTACGTAGTTGATTTCCAAATAGAAATTATGTTTTTGAGAGAAAAAAGGGTTTTATTAAAAAAACAAAAAAAAACACACATTAACAACAAAACCCGAAGTTTATTAAACTTGTATGGGCAGACATCACCCTTTACAAACTCCTACACACACAATTACTACCAGCCATCCTTGGCCGCCCCCCCCCGACTAAAAAAAAGGACAAGAGGTAATAATAATAAAATAAGTAAATAAAAATAAACGAAATAAATTAATTTCTAAAAATTTCACGACATAATTGGATACCGAAGACACAAAACTAAAAATCATACTTCTATTCTACCTCCTCGTCGCCCTCCCAAAAAAGTGTCATAATCACTTGAGACAAAATTCGCCCAGGAAGGATTAAAACTCATATGTAGACAAACACTGTCCTTTTAATTTACTGCGAAATTCATTTAGCTCATCAATTGTTGAAATTGCCTGCGTTAATGGTTCCCACACCCGAGGACTAACATGTCTTATGGAAAAAACGGATCGCTTTGTAATAACCTGAGGTCGCCGAACTAGTGTTGATGCTCTGCTCTAGTCGAGTAGTTATGAAAATTAACACCACTTGTAAACATTTCCCTAAAACACTCAGGTAATAACGCGTGTGTATATTTAAACATAAAAAGAGTATTATAAAAACGGAATAATCCAGCCATCAGTAATATATTTACTTGATTATATCTATGTCTAACAGACATATTATGATTATCTCCACTTAAAACACGTAGGGCATGATTTTGTAAACTTCTAAGGGGACGAAGGTGAATTAAAAACGTACTTGACCACACAAGACAACCATATAGAAGGTATGGGTGAACAAAAAAAAATAAAGCAATCTCATAATATCTTTCGGAAAAATGTGGTTCAGTTTCCTCATCATCCCAACATTTCTTGCAACCTTACCACTAACACATGAAATGTGCTCTTTGAAGTTAAGGCACTCATCAACATCACCCCTAGATACTTTGTCGAAACTTCCCGAGGCAGAATATTTTCACCGAACTGTATTTTGTCAATCCAAGGGTAGCAATTGCTACTTCTCCCATACATTACAAAATGGGATTTTGCATGGTTTAGCTGAAGCTTGTTAACCCTCATCCATTTTTCAATGTTTAACATGCCAGTCTGAAGATTCTGTATAAGCATTTCCCGGGCTTTTGCAGCAACAGTTAGATGCTTGTCATCAGCAAAATAAGGCAAAATAGATTTTGAGGAGGATACTCCCCCACAGCCCTCAGGGCAAGGGTTGTAAGTTATGCCTGGAGGCATATAAGCTTTTTATAGAAAGCTTTGTCGTAGAAACTTCAAAATGGGCTCATTCGATTGGAAATTCAAAGGGCTAGTGCCCTTTCTGATAGTCGGAAGTCATTGGAGGGCAACTAACCCCCCTCTCACGCCCACTTTTTCACCAAACACATCCAATCAAAATTTTGAGAGAGCCATTTTGTTCAACATGGTTGAAAATTCTGAAAATTGGGTCTTTGGGGATGACAACCCCTCACATCCCTTAGGGAAAGGGTTGTAAGTTACGCCCTGGGGGCATATAAGGTTTTATAGAAAGCGTTGTCGTAGAAACTTAAAAAAGGGCTCATTCAATTGGAAATTTAAATGGCTAGTGCCCTTTTTAATAGTCGAATTTGATTGGAAGGCAACTAACCCCCCTTCCACGCCCACCATTTCCCCAAACGCATCCAATCAAAATTTTGAGATAGCCATTTTGTTCAATGTTGTTGAAAGTTCTTTAAAATTATATTTTTGAGCATGACACTCCTCCTAAGGTCTTCATGGCAAGGGTTATAATTTATGCCCTGGGGGCATATATGGTTCCTATGGAAGGAATGCTCGTATAAACATCAGAAAGGGCTCATTTGATTGGAAATTAAAAGCTCTAGTTCACTTTTTAAGTGTCAAAATATATTGGAGAGTAATAATCCCCCCCCCCAAGCCCTATTTCCCAAATATATCCCATAAAAATTTTGAGATAGCAATTTTGTTAAAAATAGCTCAAAGATCATATAACAAAACTCCGGTGTCGACCTAAACCCCCAGGGCCCGGGGGCAGGCGTTGTAAGTTATTCTTTGGGGGCAAATATGGTTGTTATGGAAGGGATGCACTTATAAAATTCAAAGAGGGCTCATTTGATCGGAAAATGAAAGTTCTAGTTCATTTTTTAAAAGTCAAAAGAGATTGGAGGGTAACCAGCTCTCCCCCCAAACCCTTTTTTCCCAAATGCATCCAATAAAAATTTTAAGACAGCTATTTTGCTAAAAATAGTTCAAAGACGATATACAAAATATTTTGGGGTCGGCACAGCCCCCCAGGGCCCGAACGCAGGCGTTGCAAGTTATGCCCTGGGGGAATATATGGTTCTTATGGCAGGTATGCTCGTAAAAACTTCAGAGAGAGCTAATTTGATTCAAAATTGAAAGTTCTATTTCAGTTTTTGAGAGTCAAAAGAGATTGGAGGGCAACTAGCCCCCCCCCACGCCCATTTTTTCTTGAATGCATCCGATAAAATTTAGAGATAGCTATTCAGTTAAAAATGGTTAAAAAGTTAGATAACAAAAACTTGGGTGTCGGCACAACCCCACAGGGCCCCGGGACATGCATTGCAAGTTATGCCCTGGGGCATGTATGGTTCTTATGACAGGGGTACTTGTATAAACTTCAGAGAGGGCTCATTTGATTTGAAATTGAACGTTCGAGTTCAATTTTTAATAGTCAAAAGAGGTCCGATGGCAACTAGCCCCCCCCCCTCCATGCCTTCTTTTTCTAAGCCCATCTGATGAAAATTTTGAGGTAGACATTTTGCTAAAAAAATAGTTCAAAGGTCGGAAAAAAAACTCCAGTGTCCATACAACCCCCCAGGGCCCAGAAGAAGGCGTTCTAAGTAACGCCCTAAGGACGTGTATGGTTCTTACGAAAGGGATGCTCGTGTATGTACCATGAGCAAAATGCGATATATTTAAAATACCAAAATAAAGTTCCTTCCTTCTAAAGATAATTCCGACTTCCTATAATTAAGCTAAATCTAGTTTCAAAAATTAAAAGTCCTTAATCAGCAAAGAGAAAAAGTGCAGTCACTTTCGCAGGCAGTTTAAACAATAAGAACCGTGTGAACGTTTAAATCATCAAAAATATTTAAGACGTATTATTGGACGAAGGGTTCGCATCCTTGGGCCTCTTGAGCCAATGGTGGGCCAGTTCTTACAGCGCAGGACTAAAGAGCTGCGTTTGATAGTGGGGTAAAATTGCTTTTTGAAAGGATTCGTAAATCAGAATCAGGATCATTTAGACAGAACTATTTCGACGTTCAAGCTTGGCAATTCTCTCATTGTTGTATCTGAGTCACCGTTGTGTTATTTGAAGTGACCTACTGCTGTTCACCTAAATATGTAAGTCTCAATAAATCCATTGCTTTTACCTGTGTTTATTTCATTTTATGTGTCCGTATCTAGCCTAATGATAGCTAATTAGTTCGTATGTCTCCAAAGGCACGTTCCCAGGGAATCTGATCTTCAGATCGCTCGAAGAAAAGAGGTCACATTTATATGGCTACACATGTTATTTTCTCTCAATAATTGAGGGTGGCGCGGTTATAAATTTACTTCACTCCCTATCGTTGTGGCACAGGGCTCGATGGCACAATCTTTGGCGCTATAAGCGGCGCTATCGGAGAACTTATAAGGTGTAAGTTCACAGTTTTAAAGTACGATATTAGATTTGACGAGGTCAATACTTATTACCGCAATTAAGCCCAGTCCCTTTCTTTTACGGCCACATTTATACAGCAACACAAATAAATTTCATCGCTACAAATGGCACGGTCGGAAATTGGAGGAAAACTTGCGAACTAATTAGGCTATAAAGCTTTAAATTTAATTTTAAACTTTAAACCTTAATATTTAAATTTAATTATTGGAGAGATACAGACATATAAGTAAAGTAATTAGGCCTATTGCCGCTAAGCTATTACAGGGAAACCCTTTAGATATCTCATAGGAGATAATAGCCTCCCCCAAAATAGGTTAAGTGAAAAAATAAATTTATTTTGAGTTAATTCAATGCTTGTATACATATATACTATATTTTTATTTTCTTTAAGTTTTAACTGGTGGAAGTTGGGAAAACTGGGTCATTTTGACTAAATAAAAATTGTATATTGAAACAGAAATGGCTTTGTCAAAAGAGGAAGGTAAATGAACTTCGCTTTTAGCGGCGCTCGAATTAGCAAAACTTCGAGCAGCTTTGCTTGAACTTTGGCTATTAGAAATAAATTTGTATCCCCTCAAAGAGTTGAGTACAATAGAAAAAATGGAGAAAAGGCTCAATGAAGAATTGCAAAATGAAAAAAAAAATAGTATTCAGTTTTTAACAAGCAGAAGCAAGTGTATAATTAGTAGTTTTTTTAGTGTTAATAATAAATGCAATGTAGTAGTGCCGTATATTACTGAATAATAAAGTATTTGTACCGTGAATTGAAAGAATAAAATAAAAGATAATACGTAAAGAAAAACAAAATCTAGCTGGACCGATGAAACATTGGTAGAAACAGAAGAATTTTA
>JAQQPU010016240.1:0-20164 GCA_029168905.1 Artemia sp. Kazakhstan ARC1039
AAACTTCAAAAAGGGCTCATTCGATTGGAAATTGAAATGGCTAGTGCACTTTTTAATAGTCAAAAGTGATTGGAAAGCAACTAACACCCCTTCCACGCCCACCATTTCCCCAAACATATCCAATAAAGATTTTGAAATAGCCATTTTATTCCACGCAGTTCAAAGTTCGGGAAATTATACCTTTGAGCAGGACACTCCCCTACAATCTTCAAGGCAAGAGATATAAGTTATGCCCTGGGGGCATATAAGGTTTTTATTGAAATCTTTGTCATAGAAACTTGAAAAAGGGCTCATTCGATTGGAAATTCAAAGGGCTAGTGCCCTTTTTAATAGTCGAAAGTGATTTGAAGGCAACTAACCCCCCTCTCACACCCATCTTTTCTCCAAAAACATCCAATCAATATTTTAGATAGCCATTTTATTCAACGTAGTTGAAAGTTTTGGAAATTAGGTCTTTAAGGATGAACCCCCCCCCACAGCCCTTTGGGCAAGGGTTGTAAGTTATGCCCTGGGGGCATACAAGGTTTTTATTGAAAGCACAAAACTTCAAAAGGGCTCATTCAATTGGAAATTGAAAGGGCTAGTGCCTTTTTTAATAGTTGAAAGTGATTGGAGAGCGACTAACGCCCCTCTCACGCCCACCATTTTCCCAAACACATCCAAACAAAATTTTGAGATATCCATTTTGTTCAACGTAGTTGAAAGTTCCTGAAATTCGGTCTTTTAGGATGATAACCCCCTCAGAGCCCTCAGTGCAAGGGTTGTAAGTTATGCCCTGGGAACATATAAAGTTTATATAGAAAGTATTTATAGAAATTTCAAAAAGGGCTCATTTGATTGGAAATTTAAATTGCCTTTTTTAATAATTCCCAAGGCCAGAAAAAAATTTGCACTTTACTGAAAAAATACAAATGAATGTTCATTGTCAGTTTAATATACATATACTGATATTTAGTAATCAAAATGTTAATATTATTTGATTTATTAAAGTTATAAAAGTAAAAACATTTATATTTTTTCAGTAAAGTGCAAATTTTGTTCTGGCCCTGGGAAAGCATAGCGGTTTTTCACCCAACTTATGTTAATTTTTGCTCGTTTTGAGTTTGACTTGGTTAATTATTGTAATTTCTGTTCGTTTTGGGTTTCATTTATTTGGCGATGCTGATTTGTGGTAGTTTCACGCTTGGTAGATTATTTGATTTCATTTTTGTTCATTTTTTGTTTAATGGAGTTCATTGCTTTTCTTTGAAATTAAATAAAAAAAACAAGTTTTTTAAACTGAAAGTAAGGAGTGACATTAAAATTTAAAACGAACAGAAATTATTCCGTATATGAAAGGGGCTGTCCCCTCCTCAACGCCTCGCTCTTTACGCTAAAGTTTGTTATTGTTTAACAAAAATATAGTTGTGAGAAAGTCAAACTTTAGCGTAAAGAGCGAGGCGTTGAGGAGGGGACAGCCCCTTTCATATACGGAATAATTTATGTTCGTTTTAAGTTTTAATGTCGCTCCTTACTTTCAGTTAAAAAAAAATTTTTTTATTTAATTTCCGATCGTTTTTTAGTTAATGCTGCTTTTATTTTGGCTCACCGTCATTGAATAAGTAAACAAAATTTGCATAAAATTTTACTTTTCTTTTGCTAAATGGCTGTCTCTAAATTTGGTTCTGACGTAATTTAAAAATTAACTTACGTAACGAACTTCTATATTCGTATATTTTTCTTCTGGAAAAAATACAAAGTTGCAGATTTTTGCAGATATGGGCTTGAAACCTATGTAACCGGGTTTTCTGACAGGCTGAATCTGACCATGTGATTTTCATTAAAATTCTTTCACTTGTAGGGGATGTTTCCCCCCTCTTTAAAAAATCAGGTAAATTTTCTCAGGCTCATAGCCTTTGATGAGTAATTCTAAACTTAATAAAATTTATATATTTAGAATCAGCATTATAAGCCCATTCTTCTGATACATTTATTGACATCAAAATTCCGTTTTTAAAAGTTTCGATTACTATTGAGCCATATCGTTTGTTTTTTTTTATTTATTTTTTTACGTATATGAGGGGGTTCTCCCCTTAGTCAATACCACGCTCTTTACGTTAAAAGTTAAAAAAAAATTTAATTCACAAACCCCTGAATCACAAAGGCCGTTTAATTAGAATAGATAGCTCTTTTGAAAGCACTTAAAAAAAACTGTAGGGTTAAGAGCAAGGTATTGACTTGGGGGCGAACCCCCTCATATACGTAATAATTTCTGTTCGTTTTAAGTTCTAATGTTGCTTCTTACTTTCAGTTGAAAAAACTTGTTTTTTTTAAATTTAATTTCTGATCGTTTTTTAAATAAAGCTTGGAAATCCGGCGCCTTCTTCATAAAAATGTCCCTTAACCCAAAGAAACGTCCTCCACGGACAGATTCTCCCGAGTAACCCCCTCCTCCAGCCCCCCCCCCACCAGAAAAAAATCCTTCCTGAAAATGTCTGTATACTTCCCAATAACCAATACAATATGTAAGCAATGGGCAAAGTTCATAACTTGCAGCCCTTCCCCTGGGAACTGTGGGGGATTAAGCCATCCTAAAAGACATATTTATTAAATTTTCGACTATGCTGAACAAAATGGATATCCTAAAATTTTGTTCGGGTGACTTTGGGGAAAAATGAGCGTGGGAGGGGGCCTAGTTGCCCTCCATTTTTTTGGTCGCTTCAAAAGGGCACTAGAACTTTTAATTTCCGTTCCAATGAGCCCTCCTACGATATTCTAGGACCACTGGGTCAATACGATTACCCCTGGGGAAAAAAACAAAAAAACAACAACAAATAAACACGCATCCGTGATCTTTCTTCTGGCAAAAAATGGAAATTCCACATTTTTGTAACGAACTTCTATATTCATATATTTTTAATGCGTATATTAGAGGGTTCGCCCCAATAGTCAATACCTTGCTCTTTAAGCAAAAGTTCGAATTTTGTTCTAATTCTTTAAAAATGACCGCTTAATCACAAATTGGAGGTGGATGGAGTTCGTCCGGAATGAGGCAGACTATGTCTGCTGACCGCGTGCCTCTGGATATGGGGTTTTCCCTAACTAAACGCTCCATGTTAATGGGCAGCCTCAACCTTATGAGGTGGGTGGAGCCCACCCCAGGGACTTTCAGTATCTAGGCAAGTCCTAGCTCTAATTAGATCCCAGGCCTAGGGTCGGTTGGGCCTGCAACCCTCCACCCATAAATTTTACCGCAACGAAAAACGATGATACTGCCTCGGATGACCTACCCCCCCTTTACCTTCCACGACCCCAGCATGTCCCTGGAACGATTTCAGACCATCGAATGAACCTTATTGACGAGGGTGGAATACGACTCACCACCTGGAACGTACTCACACTCAACTTTCCTGGAGCTAAATCAATGCTTGCCTATGAGCTAAAACGCTTCAATATAGCTGTGGCTGGCCTTACGGAAACCCGCCTTGTCGGAAGAGAGTCCAAGGATATTGGTGAAGGATATCACCTGATCTGGTCTGGTGACCCAAAAAGCAAGACAAATGGTGTAGGGCTCGCGCTGAACGCTAGAGCCAAGAGATGCCTTCTCTCCTATAAACAAATTTCAGATAGAATACTGATGGCTCAGCTCCAGCACAAGCATGGAAAGTGGACAATTATTGTATATTATGCTCCCACCAATCCTAGTCCGGCGGAAGTGAAGGATCAGTTCTATGCGGAGCTCTCAGCGACCCTGTCTAGAGTCCCAGCCCACAACATCGTCACTCTTCTGGGAGACCTTAACGCGACAGTAAATGACAGGGAGGGCGTGTGGAGAAGTGTTCTCAGCCCTGTGACTCCAGATTCACTGAATGACAACGGACAAAGACTCCTCCAGCTCTGCAATATGCATAATCTGGTTATTTCAAACACGCTCTTTCAGAGACGAGATATACACAAATACACTTGGTATAGTAACGACGGCCAGACAAAGAAGATGATCGATTATGTTATGATCTCGGGTTGATGGCGCTCATCGATAACGAATTGCCGGACTTATAGGTCGGCCGAGCTTGGAAACACAGACCATTGGATAATAGTCGCCACACTCAGGCTGCGCCTGAGAGCACAAGGACAAGAAATACGGCCTCCCAAGCTCGATCTGAGTAGTCTGGCTACATCTCAGATGCAACAGAAGTATGCTCTCGATATCTCTAACCGGTTTAGCTGCCTCCAAGTTCTGGACGACCCTGAAGTAGCCTGGAAGTCTTTCAAAGATAAAATACTCGATTCTGCCAACAGTACCATTGGCCGCAGCAAACACAAGAATAAACCCTGGATATCCCAGGAGACTCTGTCTGTAATCGAGCTGCGCCGGAAGGCTCGTTTAGCAAAGAATATGCCAGAGTACAGACGACTTAATGGCCTGCGCAATAGCCTACTTCACAGTGATAGGAAGACCTTTGTCGACAAGAAAGCCAGCGATCTTGAAGATGCCTCGAGAAAAGGAGACACCTGCTCCCTCTAAAAACACCTCCGCGAGCTGACGGAAGCATGCCGGATGACGATGCCGGCCAACTCTGCCTGGAGCAGTCACTTCTCAACGCTTCTGAATGCCGAGGCAGTTGCTCATCCCGACCCTGATCTGATTCAAGCAGCAATGACCACACCCGAGGCTACTTCCTACCTCGTATCGCAACCGTTTACCACCTTTGAGATCCAAAATGCTGTAAAACGGTTAAATAATAATCGAGCTCCCGGCGTCTGTGGTATTTCTGCAGAACTCCTCAAGTACGGGGGTGCAGCGATGATTCTGTGGCTCCAGATAATCTTCTCAGCTGTATGGACAACGGAAAGCATACCGAATGACTGGCGTGCTGGCATCATATTGCCGCTCTGGAAACGTAAGGGCAGCCGTCAAATCTGCTCCAAATATTGTGGGATCACGCTTCTCTCCGTTCCTGGTAAACTCTTCGCCATGTCACTCCTGGACAGGTGTTCCACCTTTTTGCGTAGAAAGAGAAGAGTCCAGCAAGCCGGATTCATGCCCGGCAGGTCGACGACGGAGCAAATGTTTACTATGCACCAGTTGATCGAGAGGACGCGGGAGTTCCACCAAAAAGCGTACATTGCATTCGTGGACTTTAAGGCTGCCTTCAATTCTGTTGATCGCCGTTCACTTTGGCTGATACTAAGAACTACGGGTCTACCACAGAAATATTGCTCATTCTTTGAAAAGCTGTATGAGGATACGGAAAGCTGCGTGCAAGTCAGTGGAAGACGCAGTCCCACATTCCCGGTGAAGACTGGCGTCCGGCAAGGTTGCGCCGCCGCTCCCGAGCTTTTCAACTGCGTCATAGACCATGTTATGGCCAGTCAGATGAATCGCCTTCAATTCGGTCTTCAGTTCGGAGACCGGGTACTCTCTGATGCTGACTTCGCCGACGATATAGCGCTAGTTGCGAGCACCGTCGATAAGATGACCAAAGCTCTCCAGGTGCTCTCAGAAGAAGCCTCGAAAGTTGGACTGAAGATCAACTGGCAGAAAACCAAAGTTATGCTCCTTGAGCCCCCCACGGCCCGTTCTACTGTAAAGGAAGTCAACATCGGAAGCAACCGAGTAGATGTGGTTGAAGACTTGACTTACCTGGGATCTATTCTGTCGAATGATGGCTTGATCACAAAAGAGCTTACATCTCGAATTGCCAAAGCTTCAGCACTTGTTGGGAGGCTTATCAGCATCTGGCGAAAGCCAAACATAAGCCGCTTTACCAAAATGCGCATCTACAATGCGTCAGTCAGCACCGTCCTGCTGTATGGAGCGGAGACGTGGCCAGCTGCCAAATCTATCCTCAGCGCCGTCGATGTCGCTCAGACGAAACATCTCCGAAGAATCGAAAGACTACACTGGACTGACCTCGTTAGCAACCAGACTCTCTTATCACGAACAGCTCAAACTCCTTTCTCGACGCAGCTCGCCCAGCGTACTGTTCAGTGGTACAGTCACCTCCTTCGCATGCCACGCGACGCCCCAGCACGGGTCGCATTCGACTTCGACCCCACCCTACACGGATGGAAACGACCCAGAGGACACCCACCCACTAGGTGGAAAGACAAAGCCGATGAATTCCTCACCCAAGCCCACATCCCGGTGGAAGAAGCTGCGATCCTGGCAAGCGATAGGTCAACCTGGAGGCGCCTAGTCTCATCGTTCTCTACGCCAAAACCTCGGCAGGAGCCTTAAATCAAGCCTTAATCACAAATGCCGTTAATTAGAATAAATAACTCTTATGAAAGTACTAAATAATCTTTGGCTTAAAGAACGAGGTATTGACTAGGAGGTGAATCCAATCATATACGTAATGTTTTCTGTCGTTTTAAGCTTTGATGTTGCTCCTTACTTTCAGTTGAAAAACTTGTTTTTTTATATATATAATTTCTGATCTTTTTTTAAATAATGCTGGGAAATCCGGCACCCTCTTCATAGCAGTGTCCCTTCCCCCATGAAAACTTCGTTCATGGAAAGATCCTCCCACATAACCTCTGACCCACTCCCCCCCCCCACTACCAGAAAAAATCCCCCCTGAAAACGTCTGTATATTTCCCAATAACCAATACTATATGTTAACATTGGGTAAAGTTCATAACTTTCAGCCCTCCCCCCGGCAACTTCGGGGGATTAAGTCATCATAAAAGACATAGTTATCATATTTTCGACCCTGCTGAACAAAATGGCTATCTCAAAATTTTGATCGGGTGACTTTGAGAAAAAATGAGCGTGGGAGGGGGCCTAGTTGCCCTCCATTTTTTTGTCACTTAAAAAGGGCACTAGAACTTTTAATTTCCGTTCAACTGAGCCCTCCCGCGATATTTTAGGAGCACTGGGTCAATACGATCACCCGTGGAAAAAAAAAACATATAAACATGCATCCATGATCTTTCTTCTGGCAAAAAATACAAAATTCCACATTTTTGTAGATAGGAGCTTGAAACCCCTGCAGTAGGGTTCTCTGATACGCTTAATATAATGGTGTGATTTTCATTAAGGTTCTATGACTTTTAGGGGGTCTTTCCCCCTTTTTTTCGAAAATCATCCAAATTTTCTCAGGCGCGTAACTTTTGATAGGTGGGACTAAACTTGATGAAACTTATATATTTGAAAGTAGCATTAAAATCTGATTCTTTTGATGTATCTATTGGTATCAAAATTCCGTTTTCTACAGTTTTGGTTACCATTGAACCGGGTCGCTCCTTACTTACAGTTCGTTACCACTAACTGTTTGAAACTTATTTTATGGAAAAAGCTTCTTAATTAATAAAAATAAATAATAAAAGATTCAAGAAGCCTTTCCATTTAAGCTTGAAATGAATTGAAAATAAATAATAAAGAAAAGAATTAATGTTAAACTTCCTGTGAAATTCAAATTTTATTGCTTTCATATTTTCATGTCAAGTATATTTTTGATTTTGTATATTTCCACCTGAGCATGTTCTGAGGTAATATAAACTAAGATTAAATAATATAGTTAAAATATTTTATATTTTGTTATTATATTACTAAGGTTAAGTAATTCAACTCTTCTTAAAAAAAACACCTGGAATCCTAAACAGGGTCCTTTAGGCTTCCAATTACACAATTTCACTCAAATTTCTCAAAATCACAACCATAAAAAAATAACTTAATACATCCTCATTTAAGGGTTATATACATAATACTTTTTTTTATTGACTTGTGGAAAGATCCTGAACTCGAGCTGCCTTTTCCCAACAGTTTATGGCCTACAAGCCGACTAGTACCAATACAGCTCTTTGCTCCAGCTCTCTTTTGCAAAAGTTGCAAAAGAAAACAAACAATAAATCACTCAAAACACATTTAAATTTATTAATGCATCAATTGCCTCTCGGTAAAACTTCTTCTCAGTGAAAGCTAGTAAGGGAACATCCACAATCAAGTTAATATCTAGTGCAAGTTTAAAATTTTGAGCTAGGGTATGCAGTTTATAAATTACAGGAGTACTTGCAGCGCATTTGAAGAGAAGGTGTTGCAAAGTTTCTTCAGTCAAGTTTGCTATCTACAATTTGGGTCACTATGCTGCTTCTATCTGTATTCTTCAGTTCTCAGTACCACTGCTAAGATTTTTATTTTAAAGTAGGCCTGATTTATTCCTGGCTCTTTGAAAATTGGAACCAAAACAGGGGGAGGCTTTCTATAAGAATGGCAGTTTCTGATTGCATCTCTAATTGTGATTAAATAAAAACAAGTTTTTTTTAAACTGAAAGTAAGGAACGACATTAAAACTTAAAACGAACAGAAATTATTCCGTATATGAAAGGGGTTGTCCCCTCCTCCACGCCTTTATTTTATTGTTTTTAAAAATAAAGTTGTGAGATAGAGTCAAACTTTAGCGTAAAGAGCGAGGCGTTGAGGAGGGGACAGCCCCTTTCATATACGGAATAATTTCTGTTTGTTTTAAGTTTTAATGTTGATCCTTACTTTCAGTTTAAAAAACTTGTTTTTTTTATTTAATTTCTGATCGTTTTTTAGTTAATGCAGCTTTTATTTTGGCTCACCGTCATTGAATAAGTAAACAAACTTTGCATAAAAATTTTAATTTTCTTTTACTAAATGGCTGTCTCTAAGTTTGGTTCTGACGTAATTTACAAATTAACTTACATAACGAACTTCTATATTCGTATATTTTTCTTCTGGCAAAAAATACAAAGTTGCAGATTTTTGCAGATATGAGATTGAAACCTATGTAATAGGGTTTTCTGATACGCTGAATCGGACGGTGTGATTTTCATTAAAATTCTTTCACTTGTAGGGGATGTTTCCGCCCTCTTCAAAAAATCAGGTAAATTTTTTCATGCTCGTAGCCTTTGATGAGTAATACTAAACTTAATAAAATTTATATATTTAGAACCAGCATTATAAGCCCATTCTTTTGATACATTTATTGACATCAAAAATCTGTTTTTAAAAGTTTTGATTACTATTGAGCCGTATTGCTTGTTTTTTTATTGTTTTTTTTATTACGCATATGTTATTATGTATATGAGGGGGTTTTCTCCTTAGTCAATACCACGCTCTTTACGTTAAAAGTTAAAAAAAATTTTAATCCCCAAACTCCTGAATCACAAAGGCCGTTTAATTAGAATAGATAGCTCTTTTGAAACACTAAAAAAAACTGTAGCATAAAGAGCAAGGTATTGACTTGGGGGAGAACCCCCTCATATACGTAATAATTTATGTTCGTTTTAAGTTCTAATGTTGCTTCTTACTTTCAGTTGAAAAAACTTGTTTTTTTTAATTTAAATTCTGATCGTTTTTTAAATAACGCTTGGAAATCCGTCGCCCCCTTCATAGAAATGTCTCTTACCCCAAAAAAACATCCTCCATGGAGATTTTATCAAGTATTTTTGTTAGTTTAAGAGCAGTCTGAGAATGTGAAAAGATTGGTACTTTGCTGAAGTGGGAAGGAATATGGTTAACTGCCTTTAGTGATTCAACTATTGCTGCCAGTTCAGCTGTCAAAACTGAGGAGTACAATGGGAGAGGCTTTTGAATGGACATAGGTGTGTGTGGGATTATTGCTGCTGTGGCAGGTTTGTTCTCTACAAGGGATCCAACAGTATAAATGTGCAGATGATCTTTGAACTCTGTAGCCTTTTTCTTAAAAATTCAGCCATAATTAGTTGATATGAGATATTCTCCTTTTTGTCTTGTATAAGCTTTAGGCTGACATTTGGTTGGTGAAACTTCCATGGACAAGGGAACTTAAAAGAAATCAACCTGAATTTTATCCAATGAACAGTTTGGATAGAGTGCTGAAAAAGCTTGCCACAGCATAATCCCGATTTTATTCTGCTGCCTAGTGCTCCCATGACAAAGAGTGAAAATAGGGTGCTGCTCCCCATTGGCTTGAATCTTGGTATAATATTTAACAGTAGCTTTTGCTATTCTCTTACTTATATGGACAACTCTTGCTAGTTTCCTGGTACAATCACTAGAAGTGTGTGGGTACAAGCTAAGAGCCAGCTGGAGTGTCATGTTCTGGATTGTTTCCAATTTTGACAAGTTTTTTTATTGGTATGGCCATAAGCAACTATCCCATACTCCAATTTTGGCCTTATATATTGTTTGTAAAAAGTACCCAATACAGTTGGTGAGTTTCCCCATTTTGTAGAAGTAAGTCTTTTTAGAATTATAATCAAACTCTTTTTTTACCTCTACTTGTTTATTCCAAGTCTTTTGATGGTCTTTTTTCAATCCCAGTAATCTATGGTCTTTGACTAAATCAAGTCTCCCCTAATACTTATTTGAGCTGTTGGACTGGAAATATTCTTATTATTGAACATCATTGCTTTTGTTTTTTTGGCTGATGCACTCATTCCAAATGCCTTGGAGAACCAAACTAATTCTTTCAGAGCAGTGTTTAACTTTCCAATTGCTTCATTATTGCTGTCTCTTACTTCCCAAATGGTGAGGTCATCTGCAAATGTTGCTAGCCCTAAACTCTCACTTGAAAATTTGAGCTTGACTAGAAACAGGAGGAAAAGAAGTGGGTTAAGGGGCAATCCTTACGGTAAACCCTGATAGAGCATACAAGTCGAGGATGTAGCTTCTTTGATCTTCACTTTGAATGTTCTATTATTAAGGAAATCAGAGATGAAATAGATGAATTTGTCTGGGAAATCTCCATTGTTTTTAAAATCTGACATAGCTTCTTCTGTAATATTATGTCAAAAGCCAATTTAAAGTCAACAAATGCTGCTACACGGACCTTCTTTTGACTTTTAGCATTTTTTATAGCTTCCTCCAGCATCAGTATACAATCAATTGTGTTGAAGCCTTTCCTTAACCCACACTGCTGTTGCAGAAACAGACCATTATGTTTGCAAGACCATTCAAGCCTTTTCTTTATTAAATAAAAAAAATACAAGTTCTTTAGCTGACAGTAAGAAACAAAGTTAAAACTTAAAACAAACAGAAATTATTCTGTATATGAAAGGGGCTGTCCTCCTCAATACCTTGCTCTTAACGCTAAAGTTTTTTTATTTTTTTAAAAAATGAAGTTGTGTGACAGATTCAAACTTTAGTGTAAAGAGCGAGGTATTGAGGAGGGGACAGCCCCTTAAATATATGGAATAATTTCTGTTCGTTTTAAGTTTTAACGTTGTTCCTTACTTTCAGCTAAAAAAGCTTGTTTTTTTTATTTAATTTTTGAACGTTTTTGAATTAATGCCGGTTTTGATTTTGGCTCACTGTACATGAATAATTAAAACAAAATTTGTATATTTTTATTTGGTTAAATGGCTTTCTTGAAACTTGTTTAACTTTATTTACGAACGTTTTTATTAGTAATAAATATATGTAACTTACAAATTAACTTATGTAATGAACTTCTATATTCATAGATTTTTAGTACGTATATTAGGGGGTTTGCCCCCTAGTCAATACCTTTCTCTTTAAGCTAAAGTTCGAATTTTTTTTCCAATTCTCTAAAAATGACCCCTTGATCAAAATCAGTTGAAAAACTTGTTGTTTTTTTTTTACTTAATTTCTGATCTTTTTCTTAAATAATGCTGGGAAATCCGGTGCCCCCTTCATAGCAATGTCCCTCCCCCCATGAAAACTTCCTTGATGGAAAGATCCTCCAACCCCCCCCCCACCTACCAGAAAAAATCCCCCCCTGAAAACGTATGTATACTTCCCAATAACCAATACCATATGTTAACATTGGGTAAAGTTCATAACTTTCAGCCCTCCCCCCAGGGATTCAGGGGATTAAGTCATCCTAAAAGACAATTTTATCATATTTTCGACCATGCTTAACAAAATGGATATCTTAAAATTTTGGTCAGGTGACTTTGGGAAAAAAAGAGCATGGGAGGGGGCCTAGTTGCCCTCCATTTTTTTTGGTCACTTAAAAAGGGCACTAGAACTTTTAATTTCCGTTCCAATGAGCCCTTCCACGATATTCTAGGACCATTGGAAAAAAAAACAAATAAAACATGCATCTGTGATCTTTCTTCTGGCAAAAAATGCAAAATTCCATATTTTTGTAGATAGGTGCTTGAAACCTCTGCAGTAGAGTTCTCTGATACGCTGAATATGATGGTATGAATTTTATTAAGGTTCTATAGCTTTTAGGGGGTCTTTCCCCCTTTTTTCTAAAATCAGCCAAATTTTCTCAGGCATGTAACTTTTGATGGGTAAGACTAAACTTGATGAAACTTATATATGTTTGAAATCAGCATTAAAATCTGATTCTTTTGAAGTGGTATCAAAATTCCGTTTTCTAGAGTTTTGGTTACCATTGAGCTGGGCCACTCCTTACTTACAGTTCATTACCACAAACTGTTTGATCATCTTTCCATAATTTTGCCAAGGACTGGTAAGAGCAATATAGGCCTGTAAGAAGATAGCCTTTCTGGTGGTTTATTTGGTTTATTCAGTGGAGTAATTATTGACTTCTTCCATATTTTGGGAAAAATACTTTGCTTCCAGGATTCATTGTATACATAAATTAGGGCTCTTCTAAATCTCTGTTCTAAATTAATCAGCATCAAGTTATTTATTTCATCTACTCCAGATGCCAAGTCCATATTCACTTCCTCCAGAGCTGAGAGATGCTCTTGTTCTGTAAATAGTTCCATAAGTTCCTGCTTAGCCTCTGTTTTGTTGTGGAGTTTGCAAACACCTGGGGTGAGATGAGGAAATGTACTGGGGGCTGGATGTTAAAAATATTTGGAAAAGGCCTCCACTTTTTGTTGGTTACTGGTAAGGAGAATACTGTCATGCTTCAATGTTGGTATAATACCATCTTTTGTGTTTTTTCCCACCATTCAATCAATGAAGCTACAGACATTTGATTGTGGCAATAGTGGGCAATTCACGTCCATTTTTTTTTTTTTTTTTGAAAAATTTGTCCATATTGATTTTTTTGCATACTAATATAGACCACGTTCTTTGTTCTCCAGATTTATCGATTTCACTTGTTTCTGTTCACGAAACAGAAAGTGATATACACCACCTACCAATTTCCTTTTTGTTTGATATCTCTCTGTCACCAGATATTTCACACGTGAATCATAGATGGTTTACCAGGCAAAATTGGAATAAGCCTAATTGGGCACTCTACATTTCTACTCTTACACCTCTTTTGTCTACTATAAAAGTTCCAGCTACTTCAGGTTGGATCTAAATTTGTAAATGATAAGAATTTTTGAACAAATATTAATTTGATATTGTATGATGCATGAAGGAAGCCAAAAGAGTGGCTGTTCCCTAGGAATGTGTAAAATTTAATATGTGCAAGCCTGAATGGTCGTGGGACCCTGGTCTAAAAACAGTGAAAAATAAAGCCAAATTTTAGCTGTGTATATAGGTTTCTTGCGGATGGCCACTTAACAGCATAGTATTTGAGCTTAAACAGAAAACTAAACTACAGTATAAAAAGTATTTATGATCTGCAAACTCTAAAATTTGTAAGTTCCTGACAAGTAATTTAGATTGCAAAAAGGTTGTAAATTCAGATAAAATTGATGATTCTTTTTCAACAAGTACCCCAATTAGCCCTGCTGCTTGGTGCAATTATTATGATCAGATTTTTAACACCGCAAACCATTTAGTTCATGCTACATTTATGAAGCTTCTTAATTATGCACTTCCTACCTCACTCCACCAGAACCAGATCCTTCCAGTTCATTTATTTTCAGTGGTACTAGCTATAAAGAAGCTCAAGTCAAGTTCTACTGATGGTGATGGGATAAGTGCCAAACACCTAAAGGTTGATTGTTGTTGTTTGTTGTTTGGGGTTTGATGTGTTCAACCACTAGGTCATATGTGTTTGTATCACTCAATTGTTCTGTGCCTTCTGTAATCATTAGCTTGCTTGGGTGTCACTTTGGTCAATATTCACTGAACCTGATCATGTATCACTTATCTTGCTATTGGTAGGGGGTAATTCACCTGCAGCAACTGCCTGCATTGAAAAACAGGAATCAAAATAATGCAACTGTGCTTAGTCATACAGCAATTAAAATACCTATAAGATAAGATAATGTGTATTTCAAGCCAAAATGTGGCCATGTACACAAATAACATACAAGATTAACAAATTACAGCACTCATCAAAACAATAAAGAAAAAAATAAAAATAAAATAAAAACTCTCTTCTTTTTGCAAAATACTCATCAAGATATCTTTCCACTAGGCAAATAAATTCTGACAATGTACTTTTCAAGGCATCAGGAAGCAGCACTCTATCATTCCCAACTAAATTTACCCTTACCCCCAAAAGACTTCAACAACAACTCAGACAATGCTCCAAATTCTCCTCCTCTTCTTGGCAAAGAGGGCAAGCAAACCTGCCATCCAGGACACTTTTCCTCCTCTCAAAAACTTTCAATCTCAAACAAATCAGAAGGCAATTAGATCGTAACTGCATCCAATATGTAAGGACTAGTTGGTCCAAGGCCATCATTCCATGTGAAAGAAAAACCTGTCTTATCAAGTACCTCTTTAACTTTAAAAGGCCAAGATCTTTTCCTATGTAGCTGAAGTAACTCATCATATGCAGCCTTCAGTAACCTATCACTGGGTAACTGTAGAACCCTTAGCCAAAATTTTATCACTTGGACTGTCCTATAACTTTTAAGAGACCACAGTCCAAAGTCTCCTTTAAGAAACTGGGTATGGGTCATTCTATGCAACCCATACAATCTCTTAAAATAACCTAGCTGAATGCTTTCTAACTGGGCAGCGTTCTCATGTCCCCAGATCTCTGCCCTGTAATGGAGAATCAGCATAATCCTAGATAAAAAAAAACCTCTTATGCAAAGACAAATTCTTTATTCCACTAATTTTATTCCTTAAAAGTGAAAATGTTGCAGCTCTTCCCCTATTTAACACTTCTTCAATATGAGAACCACAGTTCATATATTATCCAGTATGATCATTCTCTATCTCATCCATTATAAAAACCTGGACTGGGGTGAGAGTGCTCCGGAGAACGTTTTGGCAGATATAAACATGTTAGACATGCTAGACAGGTCCGACTGTTTCCATCAAAGTGCATTGAAACAAATGGAAATAAAGCTAATGCAGAAACAGGCTAAACAAGCTAAGGCAGAAATAAGTGGGAGGAGCTTTTTGTTCACAAAGACCAGAAATGATCTGCGATAAGCTTACTGGTATATTCTGTCTACTGTGATGAGAACTCTATCCACCATTAATTTGGAAGATAAAACCAAAATACTTTATTTTTTCAACTACTTCTAATTGTTGTCCTCCAAATACAAATATATTGTCTATTATTTCATTTCTTTTACTGGAAACAACCACTTTAGTTTTCATAACGTTAAGCTGTAACATTTTCATTTGTAAATATTCCTCAATTAAGTTTCATTTTCATAACACAAAGATTGTTATTTTTGTGAAATTTATTTTTGACAAAAATGATTATTAGGCTATGGGCTATTTGGAAAGAGCATATAAAAAGGCATCAAGTGGCATGCTTACTTTATGGTATTTGTTTAGCCTTGTGTCATCTCATAAGGAGACATGTTAAGAAAACATTTCTTACTTTAAAATATGTATAATGATCCTAGCTCTTATATTATCCAACAGGAGAACCTTTATCATCAAGTCTTTCCTCTAAAAATCCTTCTTTTTTAAGCTTAAAAGAAAATGTTTCCAAAACCCATGCTAAAAGTACCATGTTGCTTAAGTCTTTTTAAATTGCCCCTATAAATTGCCACCTAATAAGTTGTTTTATAGAGAGCATTCATGTTGGTCTTTTTAAAACTTTTTTTTTAAGGAGCAGTGGCAATGGGCCAAAATCAAAATATGAATGCTTAAGATATATTTCTACAACCTAACCTAACCCTGGGTAAAGTTCTATGAAATCATATTATTGAGTTAGGACAAAAGTGAATACACTATTCAATGCCTTTTTTTAGGCTGATTATGAATATAATAATCATTTCTATCAGAAATGAATTTCAGCCCCCTCTATATATGCCAATTCAGGGTTAGGTTAGGTATAGCCTATATAGGGGGGGCGCTGAAATTCATTTCAGATAGAAATGCTTATTATATTTGTAATCAGCATAAAAAAGGCATTGAATGGTGTATTCACTTTATTCCTAACTCAATAATATGATTTTGTAGGACTTTACCACCCTGAATTGGCATATATAGGGGGGGGGGGGCTGAAATTCATTTCCAATAGAAATGATTATTATATTCCTAATCAGCATAAAAAAAGGCATCAAATGGTGTATTCACTTTATTCCTAACCCAATAATATGATTTGGTAGAACTTTACTGGTATTTCAAAATACTTTTCCAGGACATGCTTCAGGGATGGGTCTGTACACCCATCCCTGAAAGTTTCATTTTCCTAACCTAACCCCTTCCCAAGATAGCAAAAAGTAGCTAAACTAGAATTTTGCCATCACAAATAATATTGCAAAGGTCAATATTGTATTTTCATTGAAAATAGTTACTCAGCATGGAAAGAATAGCATGCCTAGCCAACTGGATACTAGGCTACACCAAGGCTAGCCCTATTTGGATCAGTCAGTTGAAGTTCTCATAATCAGTCAGATTCTCATTTAATTTTTTACTAGCTAAATATTCATTGTGAAAGGGCTTAGAATTAACTGGAATCAATAATCAACATTGTCTAAAGATGACTTCAAACTTGTTTTTACCAAATGTATTTCAAAGTGAAATCTTCACACGCTTCTGTCAACCAGTAGTACCATACAGTGATACCAGGTGTCTTGGTTTAGATAGCGCACCAAGGAAGGCAAAAATGCGCCGACGGCGAATTTTCGCTTTATGTATTTGGGGTGGAGTTCGAAATTCAGAGTAAATTATATCTTGCAGGGATAAGTGCAAAAAAAAAAAAAAAAAAATTCCGAGACAATGTTACCAGAATTTGTTAATTTTCGATTTTCAGAATACTAGAACTCAAAATTGGTAGAATTCATTTTTCATTGACAGATTTCGGCACCATATTCCGAAATCTAAAACAGTGAAGCATTTTTGACTGATTACATGCGCTTTTGCATAGCTGCACAGATTCACCCCTGAGCATCACTTGCGGAGACCAACACATAGAGCTAGTCGTCCATTTCAAATACTTGGGAAGCATAATAGAAAGTACCGGATCGACCACAAAAGAAGTGCTCACAAGAATCAGCCAAGCCAATGGGGCCTTCAATAGATTACGGAAAGTATCTACGGTTAAAGTTACGAATCTTCAATAGCAATGTTATGCCAGTGCTGCTTTACGCAGCCGAAACCTGGCACCTGAACCAGGAACAAGAGAGAAGAATACTTGCTTTCGAAAACACATGTCTCAGAAGAATTCTCAACATCCGTTGGTAGCATAAAATAACAAACCAATCCATCCGTGACAAGACTGGCCAGCCTCTTGTGACCTATATATATATCATAAGAGTCCGCCGATGGAGATACCTTGGCCACGTACTACGTATGGACAATCTCTGACTACCAAATGCAGCACTCCATTGGCAGCCATCGGGTCCACGCCGCAAGGGCAGACCCAGAAACACCCTACGTCGAACGTACCACACAGATCTCCGTAACCTCCACACATCAATCCAACCTCAGTGGGAGGACATACTTGCAGCAGCAAACCGGCGGGAAGATTGGCGGCTCCTTCTTGATGCCCTGGGTGCCTCTGGAGGCACAGGCGGATTTAAGGTCTAAGGACATGCGCTCTTGTAGTTGAAATTTTCTGTTCTCAGTTTCTGGCTTGACAAGAAAAATATTCTCTGGTATGTCAGAGAAATAAATAAAAAGGGATTTAAAGAAGATCTAACAAAAAAAAAAATACTTGCCAATATCTAAGGTGGTGTTTTACAATACTTTCTGGCTAATATGCTGAATTATTCCCTATCAACAATAGAAATTGTGATTGAAGAACTAAAAAAAGGAATAGGTACTCAGTTTACTGGTGTTGCAATATAGATAAGTTATAAAAAAAACGTGGAAGTTAATGGCGCATTTGATAAAGATAACTAATAGATACGATTTTCTAATTTAGAACTAAAGAGAAGTATGATCCTTGAAGGTCACATCTCTCCAAAATGTCATTTACGTAAGTGACATCAAAATTTACTTCTTTATGCAATGTCTTTATGACAATACAATTCGAAGCTGCAAAAAGATAAAATTTCTCAAAATTAGTTATGTGAACAAAATGTTTCGCAAGTTTCAAAATATAAATAAGAATGACAAGAACGACCAAGCCAAAGATTAGAAGTTAGACCGTCCGTTATTAATGCAACTATCATAGGCAGCGCGCTAGCGCTGCCTAAGTAAAGAACGATGTGGAAACAATGTGTTTTTTTTTTGTTTTTCTCCATACTCAGGCACTTTGTATCGAAGGAGTTGTCGTAGAAACTTCGAAAAGGGTTCATTCGATTGGAAATTGGAGTGGCTAGTGCCCTTTTTAATAGTTGAAAGGCAACTAGCCCCTCGCCCACACCCATCATTCTCCCTAACACATCCAATCAGAATTTTGAGATAGCCTTTTTGTTTAGCGTAGTTGATTTCCAGATATAAAATATGTTTTTGAGGAGGACACTCCCCCACAACCCTCAGGGCAAGGGTTTTAAGTTATGCCCTGGGGGCATATAAGGTTTATATAGAAAGCGTTGTCGTAGAAACTTCAAAACAGGCTCATTCGATTGGAAATTCAAAGAGCTAGTGCCCTTTTTAATAGTCGAAAGTGATTGGAGGGCAACTAGCCCCCCCCCACGCCCATCATTCCCCCAAACACATCCAATCAAAATTGTGAGATAGTCATTTTGTACAGCGTAGTTGATTTCCAGATAGAAAATGTGTTTCTGAGGAAGACACTCCCCCTGAAACCCTCAGGGCAAGGGTTTTAAGTTAAGCCCTGGAGGCATATAAAGTTTTTATAGAAGGCGTTGTTGTAAAAACTTCAAAACAGGCTCATTCGACTGGAAATTCAAAGGGCTAGTGCCCTTTTTAATAGTCGAAAGTGATCGGAGGGCAACTAGCCCCCCCCCCCCCGTCATTCCCAAAAACACATCCAATCAAAATTGTGAGATAGCCGTTTTGTTCAACGTATTTAATTTCCAGATAGAAAATAGGTTTTATAGAAGGCGTTGTCGTACAAACCTAAAAAAAGCCTCTTTCAATTGGAAATTCAGAGGGCTAGTGCCCTTCTTAAAGTAGAAAAAGACTGGAGGGCAACTGGCCCCCCCCCCCCCCACATGTCCATTATTCCCCTAAACACATCCAATCAAAATTTTGAGATAGGCAATTTATCAGCGTAGCTGATTTGCAGATAGAAAATATCTTTTTGAGGAGAAAACTCCTCCACAACCCTCGGGGCAAGGGTTTTAAGTTATGCCCTGGGGGCATATAAGGTTTTAATAGAAGGCGTTGTCGTAGATACTTCAAAACAGGCTAATTCGATTGCAAATTCAAAGGGCTAGTGCCCTTTTAAATAGTACAAAGTGATTGGAGGGCAACTAAACCCCCCACGCCCATCATTAACCCAAACACATCCAATCAGAATTTTGAGATAGCCATTTTGTTCAGCGTAGGCTAGTTGATTTCCAGATAGAAAATATGTTTTTTAGGAGGACACTCCCCCACAACCCTCGGGGCAAGGGTTTTTTAAGTTATGCCCTGGGGGCATACAAGGTTTTTATAGAAGGCGTTGTCGTAGAATCTTCAAAACAGGCTCATTCGATTGGAAATTCAAAGGGCTAGTGCCCTTTTTAATAGTCGTAGGAGATTGGAGGGCAAATAGCCCCCCCCCACGCCCATCATTCCTCCAAACAAATCCAATCAAAATTTTGAGATAGCCATAATCTCAAAAAATTTGAGTTCAGCGTAGTTGATTTTCAGATAGAAAATATGTTTTTGAGGAGGACACTGCCCCACAACCCTCAGGGCAAAGGTTTTAAGTTATGCCCTGGAGGCATATAATGTTTTTGTAGAAGGCGTTGTCGTAGAAACTTCAAAACAGGTTCATTCGTTTTGGAATTCAAAGGGCTAGTGCCCTTTTTAATAGTTGAAAGTGATTGGAGGGCAACTAGCCCCCCACGCCCATCATTCCCCAAAACACATCCAATCAGAATTTTGAGATAGCCATTTTGTTCAGCGTAG
>JAQQPU010016241.1:0-20164 GCA_029168905.1 Artemia sp. Kazakhstan ARC1039
CAATTGTCCCAATCCAAAAATTACACGCGTATCGATATCAGCGTATTGTTATTGGGTGTATTGGTATCGCAGGTATCTAGACAGATTTTTAATAGCTCATATAAAAGAAGTAGCTCATATCTACGTCCAGTGGCGTAATTTCATCAAAATCCTACGGGGGGGGGCAATTTAGGAGCCAATTTTCCCAAATCAAGTGAAAATGATAGTGAAAACTGAAAAATGAGCCATATATTACCATAGAGGCAAAGATATCATGGTTGAAGCGGTAGGTGCAACCTAGTAAAGAGCTAACCATAGCCCATAGTAACCGAATGTTTAAAAGTGCGTTTTGAGACAAACTATATAGTGAAAAAAATTTCATGTAATACTGATTCAGAAATGATAACTATTATTGCGGTTTGTCTTAGAAGTAAAAGTTTATTGGGAAAAGAAATTTATGGTGATTTCACAAAAAAATTATAGAACCCCTTGAAAATCGCGTCAGACCAAAATGAAAGGTGTACCATTGGAATCAGAATCGTTGAAAACCTTGATGAGGGAAATTACAGCCCCCCTCTTTGAACAACAAGGAAAATCACTTTTTAGCATGGGTAGCACTAATCTGTCTCCTTTTTTTTCTCTTTTTTTCTAGCAAGGCTAGGGGTGAGCGGAACATCATAGAGAGGTGTGCAATAACTCATTCAAACGGAAATTAAATTTTCTAGTGTCCTTTTTAACTAGCCAAAACGATTGGAGGGCAACTAGCCCGCCTTCCTAAAGGCCCCCTCCCCCCGAAGTCGTCCTATCACAACTTTGAGATAGCCATTTTGTTTAACATTGTTCAATGGTCAACAATCTTTGGTTTTGGTGAATATATGACCCTCCGTAGTCCCTGGGGAAAGGCCTGGACGCTGTATCGGTATCGGAGAATTGATATCACGCGTATCGGTATGAGCGCATTGTTATTGGGAGTATTGGCATCACAGATATCTAGACCGATTTTTAATACATTATATTAAAAATATGTCGCATGTCTACACCCAGTGGCGTAATTTCGTCAAAATCCTGGAGAGGAGGGTGCAAAGTTGGAGCCAATTTTCTCAAATCAAGTGAAAAGGATAGTGAAAACTGAAAAATGAGCTCTGGATACTTGAATTATGCATGCTTATCTTAGTTCTGGCAAGATTTTTTTGCTGAAACTAAATTTCTGCGGAGGGGGGGGGGGGCAAATTAGGTCGGGGGGACTTGGGTCTAGAGGAAGCCGTTTCCCTCTCCTGTCCCATAACAAATTACGCCCCTTTCTACGTCCTTCTTATAAATTCCACCATCAGCAAGTTCCAAATGGCACTAAAAACGGCACTTTTGGTGCCATGTATCAAGTGGAAAAGCTGGGGCTAGTGAACTACCAGGACTTCTTAGAGTGACGTTTAATGGCTCATTTGGAAGCTATTTTTCATATCTATGTAATGTTTATCAATTCCACCATCCGTGTGATATAGCACTAAAAACAGCACTTTTATGTTACTTCTTAAGTAGAAAAGTTTGGTAGTATAAAACGATATCGTCATTGCAAAAATTATGATCCAAAATCTTTAACCGGATGTATTCAAGAACACCTCCCGTATGTTCCTCCTCCAAGTCCCCTTAATAAGCTAGGCAATTAAGGTACAAGCAATAATATATCAAATTAGATTATTAGAGATTTGGTTCTGTTGGTAAAGCGTTCGACTACGAATTAGAATCGCTTGCGTTCGACTCCTCCTTGTTTTTTTTCAATCATGGTTTTCTCCTTTCTATACGATCATTTCAGATAATTTCGCTGTTTTTGTAAATGTGATGCACTAATTTTTTCACGCATGTCCCAGGAAGGTATTTGGTCAAGCATTTGGATTCAAAGGGGAATCGAGGTAATCCAGTCCATGGTTTGCAACGTCATTCTGAGTAGATCATTAACTCCATATCCCAACGAGTGGCGTAATTTGTCAAAATCTTGTGGGGGTGGGGTCTACTTGGATGCAATTTTCTCAAATCAAGTGAAAATGACAAAGAAAACTGAAAAACGAGCCGTATAGTAATAAAAAGGGTAAAGATATACTAAAGAAAAATGACCTGTTTCAGTGGATGCTTGAGTTATGCAGGCTTATCTTAGTTTTGAAAACATTTTTGGAGAAACTAAATATTGTCTGGGAGGGGGGGGGTAAACTGGGGTCTGGGGGAAAACTGAGATCTGGGAGTGGAAGTTGCCCCCTCTGCCCCATGGCAAATTAAGCCCCTGACCTCACCTCCTATCACTTAGTGGTTGGAGAAGTGTAGGCATGTGGTTCTGGAACCACTCAAAGTTGTATATTAAAAGAAGGATTACTTATTGTTATACTTCCTTATTCAAATTATTCACTTGACAATTCCACCGTAATATTCTCTACATACATAAGATTGTGCATCCAAAGAGGAAAAAAGACCAATGAAAATAATTCTCTAGGAGAATTCAGGTAATTCTCCCGGTAATTATTGAAATAAAACCAAACTTAGTTTGTAATACAATATATTGTATTTACACAAGAGATGATCTTTTTATGAAATTTCCATTCATTTCTGAGTAATGAGTGGTTTTTTTTTATAGGGACAGGTCAAATAAATCCTAAGCCTAGATGCACATTTCTGTAGAGCTAGCAAAATTTTCCGCAAGTTTGTCGATACATAAACCTGTCGCTCAGTTACCCTTTTGTGTCGTAGCTACTCGCCTGGAGCTACTTTCTTAAGTGCTACTAAATTTATTTTTTTTAAAACAAAGAATTAATGATCTTTTAATTTTTTAAAAGATTATTCTTCTTCTTCTTTTTTAATTTTTTTTTGTTTTTTTTTACAAAAAGAAACGACGCTATGTTTTGATGTTTTTTTTTTCAATGTAAACTTATTTTTTTCTTCCATTCTTGTGCGGCTTCTTAGTTCTGCTCCTTAATAAGGGTTAAGATGTCTTATCTCCCCTAGATTGGAATTGATTAGAAATTATATATATATAAAAAGTTTTCAACTGAATCTAGTGACCAACATTAAAACTTAAAACGAAAGGAAATTATTCCGTATAAATAAAAGCGGTCATAGCAGTGTTGTTTCCAAATTAAAATTTAATCAAAAACGTGCATAGATTAATTTTATAAAAACAATTTTTTTTTCCGAGAGAAGTGAAGAGCGAAGTTGAAACTTAAGCCGAACAAAAGTTATTACTTCACAGCCTATCTAAAATATATCAATAAAACTAATGCAAATAAATCAACTGGTGATATTTTCATATGTTTGTAACATTACAGAAAACTAGCGCTTTACTGAAAACACAGAACAATGTAGGAGTTTTGGTACTGTAAAAGTAAGTCTTTTAAGAACACTTTTAACAGTATAAAAGTAAAGTTTTTTTCGTTTAATTTGGCATTATTTTGACTGTCGTTTTGGATCTGAAAAGGACATTTCATGATTATTTTGAGGACAAGTTAGAAGTGTCACTACAGACTCGCTTTAGAATTTGTATCACAACTCAAAATTCTCCGTTTTATAGAGGAAAATAACTGGATTTCCAGAGTTCATATCTGGAAATCCAGTTCGGTTGATATGGTTGATATGGTACGGTTGATATGTTCTTCATTTCAAGTAATACTAGGTGAGACCATGATGTTACCAGATAAATCAATCCCTTATTTTATATGCTATGTAATGACTTTAAACTTATTATTTTTATGTCTAAGTTTTTAAGATAATCTAAATTGTATACTGAAAGTTATTGATATCACAGCTCCTGTAGGACTATGAAAAGCGTTATAGATTAGTTTGCTGTTGTTAGGCTACGTATTTACTTTTGACTCCTAAATCAATATTCTTGTTTTTTATACTTGGCTTTTGTGTTTTTAGTAAAGCGCTAGTTTTCTGCAATGTTACAAACATAGAGAAATACCACCAGTTGATTTATTTGCATTAATTTTATTGATATATTCTAGATAGGCTGTGAAGTAATAATTTTTGCTCGTTTTAAGTTTCAACTTCGCTCTTTACTTCTCTTGGAAAAACTTAGTTTTTTTAATTAATACTGTTCTAAGGGATGTATATAGTATGTATAGCATGGCTGGGAATAGGGAGGATCGGGGGGATATTGGCCTCTTAGAACTAAGAAGACATTGAAAATGAGACAAAAGAGGATAATCAGAAATGATTCAATTTAAATCGTTGTAGATACAAAACTTGTGGTATAACTCTTCCCCCCCCCCCCCCCGCCTTCTGATAAATGTCCTTACAACGCTCTTCTTGCAAGGGCTATTTAATTCCAAAGGCTGCTGGAGATAAGACAAAAATATTTACCAGCTACTTTTTTTATCAGTATTGAATTATTGGGATAGCCAATTTCCCCTTGATTCTAGTGGCTATTCTGTTTTTCTTATTTAAGTCTAAAAAATAAAGTTCTACACTAGATAGCCAGCTGCCAAGACTCTGCCTCTCGAAATGGGATGGATAATCTAATAATGAGACACTAGCAATTTTGTTTTCATCTGCGCTCTGACTAAACGACAATAAAAATAAAGCCATGACGATAATGGCTCAACTATTTCTAATAAAACAGCGACTGTACATCTCTTAAATTCTATCAATCTGTCAACATGTCTTTCACAGTCAAATGTTTATTCTACAGACATTCTAGGCTTCTCATCGTTTCTGGTGGTTTCCCCGCTATTTCTATTCTGGAATACTTTCCCGGACCTCCAAAGGCGCCAGCTAATAAAAACAAGAGAATAAAGAGAAAATTATGACAGTTGTTTTCAACACTGAATCTGTGGGTTTGCGAAATTGATAGTGCGTTCGAGCATTCCAAGATTACTTATCCAACACGCCCTTTTGTTTATTCTTAGCGTTTTACGAGAAGTAGAGATTAATAGGATTAGCCTACTACTTAAAACGGTCTGGATTAAAAAAAGGATTAATATCATCCAGAGCCATTGCTGGCGTATAGGGTGTCGAATCGATGTTTAAGTTGTGGGTCTTTTTTAGAGGGACGAAAAGCAAACTTGTCGCCCACCCTTGCTGCGGCTGAGGCTGAAATTTTATAATATTTATGCTATGTATAATATTTATGTGCACACAGCCTCTAATATTTTTGCTGTGAGGACTTAATCTGGATCAATTTTCCTAACTTGAACCAAGCCTAAAAAGATAAATAGTTTGATAATATAATAAAATAGCGTAAAACGAAAAAGCAAATAAAACTGTATGTGTTTACCAGAATTGAATGTCTGAAAATGAATTAAAATTGGCTGAATTCAAAGTAGACTTCGAAGACAGGGTGGCTTACATAAAAAAGTCCATGTAAAGTTTCCTGACACCTTTTTCCAGCATTCATTAATGACCATGAATTTACCAGTGCAAACCCATAAAGTCTAAGCTAACCGGTGTCGAAAAGAAAATCACTAATCCCATCTAGCTTCTTTTTTATTTTTTTTATTTTTTTAATCCCACCTCCTCATCTCTCAGTGGCACAAATAATTCAAAACGAAATATTATTTAAACATTTAAAAAAACTAAATGCCACCTATACTTTAATTTACTTAAAAATAGCAGCTGAATAGTGGTCTTTGCATTATTGTGCTACTACCTCTAGACTATATCTAGCCTTTGGTGAGTTTGCCTGGTCTAAAACTGCTGCACACTTGTCTTTTCAGGCGCATGTACAGATTAGCTGAATTTTAAGCGGTCATGTCCATTTTCATTTGTCAATAATTGAGGTCCTTAAAACGTTAAGATTAAACTAAATAATGGATACTCTGCTTCAAAGCAGACGAGACAAGCTTTTACATATCAACCTTTCTCGGTATAGACCGAAATAGAACTTCTGCTCCGTATGTACAGTGAAGTTGGAACCCAGTCGTGTTACCCCCTCCCCCCTCTTATTTGGCTTTTAAAACTATCCTGATTTCGGAGTTGTTGTTTTATGAAAGTCTTGAAAAGTTTGTTGACTGACTTCAGGAAATTGTAAGTTAAATCAAAGACATGATGTAGGGATGAAGGTTATTGGTTAATTACCAACTAGCTACATTTTCGCCCCCCACATAATCAAATAATCAAAGACATGCTGTAGGGATTAAGGTTATTGGTTAATTACCAACTAGCTATATTTTTTATTGTTGAATTTTAAGCGGTCATATCCGTTTTCATTTGTCAATAATTGAGGTCCTTAAAACGTTAAGATTAAATTAAATAATGGGTACTCTGCTTAAAGCAGACGAGACAAACTTTTACATATCAAGCCTTTCTCGGTATTGACGGAAATAGAACTTCTGCTCCGTATGTACAGTGAAGTTAGAACCCAGTCGTCTTACCCCCCCCCTCTTATTTGGCTTTTTGAAACTATCCTGATTTGGAGTTGTTCTTTTATGAAAGTCTTGAAAACTTTGTTGACTGACCTCAGGAAATTGTAAGTTAAATCAAAAGGACATGCTGTAAGGATGAAGGCTAATGGTTAATTACCAACTAGCTGTATTTACCGCACTCAAAGTCAAATTACGCTATGCTTTCAGTTAAACCATCGCTGAGCTTTAATGTAGAAGGCGAGAGGGCAAGGAGGAAGGAAAGCCTTCTTACTTGCCCTTCGGGCTCACAATTTACAAGATTCTGCCCAAAATTTCCCACATCTACCTATAATAATGGTTATTGAAAATATTTATTAATTTATAAGTCCTAGGTAATTAGAGGGTGCCTGAAGCCAATTGAGCATTTTCAGTTATGCAGTCAGTTGGTTGATTAAATTTTGAAAAAAATTATGCGTACTTTTTGGTAACTTTACCCCTGTTTTGGTAACTTTACCTTGTTTGGAAAATGGCAATTTTTTTTCTCTGCTCCTAAGTAAAGAACATTTTCCATGGTTTTTCCTCTTTTCATCCTTGTCGTTCAACAAGCTCTGATAATGATTATGCATCCGCTTTCCTTTGCATAAATTCTTGCGAAAGTTTCAAACAAGATAATGTCGCATATAACGCTGTATTAAGTTACAGTGATACGCGTTGTATCTTGCCCTTTCGTTGCTGCTTTCACAAACTTAATCAACTAAATTAAATTACACAATTCTATTTAATACAGATAGATTTAAGATAAAACATGCTGTATTATGAAATTTCAAATTTTGAAACCCTGAATGAGTGTTTGATAGCTTAATTTGAGTATGCGATATATCAGGAGATGAAACGGATATTATGATCTGTGCTGGTGAATCAATTAATTAACTTGAGCAACCAAAATTCTCTACCTTTCCCATATTCATGAAGTATAAAACATAGAGTGGTATTCCTAAGCACGCGTACATGATTGTAGTAGCTTTTCCCCAATCTGTCCTTGGAACTAGATGACCAAATCCTATCATAGTAAATACTGAAAGAGTGTACATTAAAGCTGACGGAAAAGTCCACCTTTCAGCTGAAGTCTTTCCATCATACCTGAAAAATAAGATTCCCATTTGAGAAAACGAAATAGCAAGCCCGAGCTGATAGAATCCTGCACATTATTTGGTTGTGATTCGATTCAAAAACTTTGTTTTTTTCACTTCATAAAGAATTGAACTTTAAATTTTTCTATTAAATGTACATAGTGACTCGAGATATCTCCCCTTCGGATTAGCAGGGTTGTATTTATAGATTTTCGAAGAAAAATGTTCAAACAATATTATCACTTTTCCTGATGGACTATGTTTCACCTTTTTGCCTTGAAACCGTTCATATACACAAAAATGAGTAGGTATTAGGATGTGTCTAATCCCTATTTTTTGGGGAAAGGATATTTTTGGGGAAAGACACTTAAATATGCCAGAATTTTCATACTCGGGCTTAAAAAATTCTCAAAATAGTTTTGGTTAGATTATTTGCCCCAGTAAACATTTTATCGGAATAAAAGGAATGAATGGAAGGTTTAAGTCACGTTTTGAATATGAATCATAATAGATTGCCAAAAATTATGATTTTTAGCGATCCATTGGGGGTCAAACGAGAAAAAGTACGTCCTCAAATGGTTTGGGAACAGTTAATACGGAAGGATTTGAAAGAAATAGAAATTTCAGGGGGAAGAGCAAAGAGTGAAGCTCTGAAAGATTGGAACGGAGTAAATTTGTGTGCTGCTATGGTAACCTTAGACGGTTTGGGCTGTGATTAATTGCTAATATTACTAGAATTCTTTGTGCAGAAATACACATTGATTTTTGAAAGCTTAAAATTTCATGTACATACCCTTGTTTAATTATATCTGACATGTTTGTTTGATATTCTGTAAGTATCTTATTGACGTCCCTGTACCATCTGTCCTTGTGCAAAACATTGAACTGGTCTGTCACTTCCCAAATCTTTCCAACATATTCCCCTCTCATGTCGTCTACTACATAATGCATTGGGTGCTCCACATCTTTTTCTATGAACATGAAAGCAAAGGCTCCCATTACTGCATATGTAACAACAAGTCCTCCAACTCCTACCTAAAATTATAGAAAGAGGAGATCTTCAGAAGTCAGAAAGATTAACTTCATAAAATTTGCATGTAATTTCAGAGGCAACGCTATAGCGTTATCTATATTAAAGGCCGTAAGGCTCCAATGTTTTATTATTATTAATTAAAAAAACTTTTTCCACAAAATAAGTTTTTCAAAGAAAAGTAAAGAACTTCATTGAACCAAACTGAGCAAAAATAAAATCAAACAATCTACCCAGCGTAAAACAACCACAAGTCAGCATCGATAAATAATGAAACCCAAAACGAACAGATATTACAATAAATAACCGAGTCAAACTCAAAACGAGCAGAAACTAACATTGATTAGGGCTTAAAACCCCAATGCCTTCCCAAGCCCAGAACATGATTTGCACTTTACTGAAAAAAATACAAATGAACGTAAATTCTCAGTTTAATATACATATACTGATATATATTGATCAAAATATTAATAATATTTGATTTATTAAAGTTATAAAAGTAAAACATTTAAATTTTTTCAGTAAAGTGCAAATTATGTTCTGGCCTTGGGAAGGGATAGGGTTTGTGAGCTTTACTCATGTTAATATTTGGTCGTTTTGAGTTTGACTCGGTTATTTATTGTGATTTCTGTTCGTTTTGGGTTTCATTTATTTATTGATGCCGACTTGTGATTGTTTTACGCTTGGTAGATTATAGGATTTTATTTTTGTTCATTTTTGGTTTAATGGAGTTCTTCACTTTTCTTTGAAAAACTTATTTTGTGGCAAACGTTTTTTTTAATTAATTTCTGTTCGTTTTATATTGACATAGTGTTTTCAGGGAAAAAGAAAATAATAGTTTAAACCTTTTCGTTTCTTTAACGCTTTATAGTTTGGCCTGCTATTTGTATAATGGAGAAAATTTTTCATCAATTTTTAACAACATACACCCTTTTAAAAATCTGGACACAAATAGTAGTGTTTGCAAAAAATCTGTCTACGCTCTTTCACAGCTTGGTTTTCTTACATTACTTTGATTTGGTTAAATTTTAAGAGCAGAGGTAGTAATACAAGTATCCCCCTGACGAAGTTTGCCCCCCCCCTGGAATTCAGCTTATGGGCGCCCATGGTAGCCCCGAAAATTTGGACATAATATCCTCATCGTTCTTGGGATACTGCTGAGATGCCTTACTGGAAATTAGTATTAACACATTGCATTTTGATCTAATCCTAAGGCAACATTTAGTTTATAAACTTAGGGCAAATTGCATAACTGTAGGGGGTTGACCTATGCAATAGCCCAAGAGATACAGTTGCAAGACGGTTCAGCTCTACTGAACAAAGTAGATATCTTAAATTTTGATTGGAAGTCTTTGGAAAATTGTGAGCTAAAGAGGAGTACCGATTGCCCTCCAATCAATTTTGACTCTTAAAAGGGGTACTAGAACTTTGAATTTCCAGCCAAATTAGCTCCTATAAAATATCAATGATATAATTTGCTATGATAGAGGAACGCTGCCTATGATATTGCTTATATGCCCTTTTAATACTTGCTTGCGTATAGTTTTTTCTTTTAATTGGAACTCCCCCTAAACGTTTCAACTTAATGCCCTTAAGTGTCAGTAGTCACAGTAACCGTAGAGGTAGTATCAAGAGTTTACACATAGTGTCTTATGGCTAGTTCAAAATCTGTCACAACTTACCCTGAAAGGTCTAACTTAATAATGTTAGCCGTTATAGTGCAGGCAAACTAGCCAAAAAGATGGGTCGACCACAAACAAATTGTAATAGAAATGATTTTTATACCATGTTGTAGAGAAAAAAAAAGATCAACAACATATCCAAAGTTACACATTCTAGATTGACACAAAACTAGTTTTTATTTGCTTTTCGTGTCAATTTTCAGTTTTTTTTTTGTAAAAAAATGAACTGTCGGTAAATGTTGTTTTTCTGTATATGAAGTACCGTCCTGATGTAAAATGAAGAGTTGAGCCCGAAAATGAAAACAGGTTTGATGTACAATCTATCAGAAAAGTTTCATAATCATCAATATACGATTTTACCCTTCTCATCGTTGTGACCTCTTCTTCACCATACTATCAGAAGGCAGCTATTCTGACATAAAATGAAATCAAATTAACCTGATGTAATGTCTACTAGAAAACCTGTTTCATATTCATCAATATGCACTTTTTTATTTTCATTTGACATGTTTCGTTTAGCACTTATTGTCCCGCCATGTGTACGAGTGTAATGGTACGAGTGGTGCGGTCCTTACCATCCCCCATTGCAGTTGGCGCAGTCATAAGCGGCACAGGGCCGACAACCATTGAAATTCACGAACCGCACAAAATTTCCACGGCAGAACTGGTGGTATCTGAAGCTAATTAAGCAAATTCCCCTGGCAGAACTGGCGCGGACAGCCATTATTGCCACAAGTCTTTATTGCCACAAGTGGCGCAGCCAGTAGGTACTTATTGCCACAAGTGCCACTTGTCACTGGTCTGCCACTGGTATTATTGCTACAAGTGGCGGGGTCAGAAAACTTGGAGGAAAAGAGGCGAACTAGTTATACTAGAAACTTCTTAATTTAAATTTAAGTCATTGGATAGATACAGACTTATAAGAAAAAGTGTATAGGCATAACCGCTAAGCTATAATAGAAAACCTTTTTAGAATATCTGATAGGAGATAACAGTCTCCCCCAAATAGGTTAAGTGAAGAAATAAATTTATTTTGAGTGTATATATTTGTGAAGTTGGTTTAAATATTTCAAACGCAAAAATGTCAGATGAATTAAGCGAACTATTAGTTGCGCAAAAGTTGATCGCGAAAAATGTAGGAATAACAAAATCTATTCCACAATATGATGGACAAACAGACGTCGACGAATTTAATATCCATTTGCCCAATTTATAGAATTAACAAAAACAGACCTAGAAACATTAGTCGGTATGCTCCTCTTAAGATTAAGAGGACAGGCTTTAACCTTCCTAAAGCAAATTGAAAATACTGTAGGAGATGATGACATTTTGCCAATAAATACAATAGAAAAATTGTTAACGGCATTCAAAGATAGATTCATCGAAACTAGTTCAACAAATAAATTAAAACACGGAATGGTATGCTTTGACCATACACAGAATATAAGAGAATATTTTCATAATATACGGATTTCAGTAGAAGCAAAATTCAGAAAAGGTTCAGGAGAATTGTATGAAAAAACCATACTACACGCCTTTTTGCAAGGGCTCCCCCCAAAATTATATAGAACGGTAATATCCAAAAATATTCAAACGTTGGATTTTGCAGTTCAGGAGGTGGGACGAATGATCGAAATTGATACGATTGTGGGAAATCATAGTAAAACAAAAATAAATAGCCTAGGTGAATCGACCGCAAGACTAGCCTCACTTGAAGGTCAGGCTTCTCCAAATTTATTTTCAAGGGATAACTCCCCAGTGCCACAAAGAAATAGAACGCAAGAGCCCAATAGGCAGAAAACAGTACGTTTCCAGCCCATTAAACCAATCAATTATGGAAACAGTTCCACAATTGTAAGATGCTATAACTGTAATCGACCTGGGCATATCGCGAGAGAGTGCCACTTTAGGATTAGGGACACAACGGCACCAAGGATTGCCGTCGGTAATACGCAAAATTATGGCAACCATTTGTTCGGGAGAACAAATTTTAGCGCCAGTGGTGCACTAGGCTACAGCCAGGGAAGATTGCACCAACCAGTACCTCACAATGTGTACCAACAGAATTTGTGTAACCCTCTCCCCAATAGACAAAATAATTATTTATTCGAAAACCCAAATACTTGTCAAAACCAATATGGTGCAAGGATGGTATATTGAAATCCCGAAAATTTACCGACGGGAAATGCAAATTTTTCAAGCCAACGGCATTTGCAGTTGACGCCAGCACCCGGCACTGGTGCAAGAAATCCAAACTATCGTAATAATACATGGCAAAATCGACAAACAAATATAAATCAATTAGCTAGAGATTCCATGGACATATCTGAATCCCTATTGCAGACACCGACGTATGAAATAAATCCGCAGGGAAATGTGTCAGGTCCCTCAGAAGAATAAATTGGACCCAGAAGGGGCCCAGAATATTTTATAGGTCCAACCCAATAGTAGTACCGTCCTTTAGTGAAAGTAATAATAAGTTACCTATATTTAATGATTTTTGTGTGGCAAATGTTTACTTTAAGGCCCTAATTGACTCTGGTGCAACGCGTTTTTGAGGTATCACCTGCCCTTACTTCGTAAATTTCTACTCCTCTGGAAGTGAAGGGTTTATTCTCTAAGTCCTGGCCTTGAGTTTTCAACTCAGGAGATTTGAAAGACTCTTGAGAGCTCTGAGAGGAATCAAAAGTTTTTGCAGGGTTCCTCCACTGTTTAAATTCCATGTCTTCAGGAGGATGGGGCATTTTTTTCACTAGTGTTTCCCTCCATAAAGTCCATTGTTTAGGTTTGACCTTGGACACAGATATATCATGATATTGTCCTTGCTGGTCATCCTTGGGAGTTTGATTCCAAGGCAACGTACTTTGCCTCGTTTTATGGGGAAATTTATTAAATCCATAGGTTCTCGCAGATTTGTTTTAATTGAATGTTTGGGAGGAGTTTTCTTAACAGTATTACCCGGAGTTTCTACAGCTCTGTTCAATTCCTCCTGTAGTGACAGGGGTCTCCTATTGGGGTTACTGGGGAAACCATATCGTCTGGAAATCTTTTGGGGGGACAAGGGGTCGAAATTCTATCGGGGAAAATTTGGTTGTTCAGAGATATCGTATAATCGAATTCTCCTGCGCTCTCTGATGATGAACTTTTTGGGCTTTTTGTCGTTTTATTCTCACTGGTATTAGGGATTTTCTTTTATAAATAACTAGAGTTTTCATAGCTAAAAATTCTTCGAAGTTTTCCTCGTCATTATCATTCTCGAAATAGTCTTGCTTGAAATTAAAGGTTTTAGATCTGCCAATCTTGATTTAGGGGGCTAAGATAAGAGGGGGATAATTTTTTCCTCATACAATCACCAATCAACGTCATATTGCCACAGGATCACGCACCTTCACCGATTTATCCTTTATCAATGGCGAAGTTCCGTCAATATTAGCCTTGGCATTTGTCAAAAGCGCTAGTGCAATAGGATCATGGACTGGATGTCCAAATAAATTTGAACTTTTTGGGCTTTCATTTCTTGTCTGCAGGTTAAATGGTATCCCACTCTACAATCTATCTTTTGATAAATCCTATAGGACATTGTATGAGTTGACAATCCAAAACCTAGATCACGATTCACAACTATTTGAAAATGGTATAACCGAAGAAATGTTTGCTAAAACACATGGTATCATTGTATTGTATTTTTCTGGCATCCAGGATATGAGTATACTACGAACGGGGAGTTTGCGTTTAGAGTGTACATTTGCCGACCCATTACCTGAGAGTATCGCACTAATTTCAGTAAATCAATTTGAAACCTATTGGGAAATCACTCCCGAAAGCAGTGTTCTACTAGACTTGGCACCATGAACACCAGTCAAATAATCAATATATTTAATATGGACCCCGACATGTCCAAATACAGATCCTTTTGTCTGCCCTTCGACTTTCTCGGAAAAATTCAAAGTGCCAAAAATACCCTAATCATTGTTAATAGCAGTCCGTCGACTGTGAATACTGGCCATTGGTTGCGCCATCTTTCAAACAAAGAAGACGATTGAATTTTTTATCCTCTTGGCGTACCCTATACATTCTATACTCAACACATCAGCAACTATATTGAAAGCAGTGGGAAAACTATTATTCAAAATTGGAAGAGAGTGCAGGATCTGACGAGTAAAAGCTGTGGCTTCCATGCGGTACTATATTTTGTGTTCAGATGTCGCGGCTATACTTACAAGCAGTTTCCCAACATTTATGTAGACAATCCACGTCTGAACGACTTTATGGTGGAAAATATCCTCTCTGACCTGTACAATATTGAATTTAGTGCCCTACGAGTAAATTGCTTAAAAAATGTATGTGAATTTGTTTATTAATAAATGAAAAATGTATATACAACAATGTCTTTATTCTTCACTTTAGATTTCTTCTTCGGGGTATAGGCAACTGTTGTGAACCACTAATGCCGGTAAATCATTTGAATTCACTGTATATTGATCTTGATTGGCTGCAAAGTCAGGGTAACATTTTATACAGTATAATGTAACTTCACTCTTATCATATCTCTTTGTATAGTCAATGATACTATTTACATTCATATTATGAAATTCACGTGTTTCAATCTGTCTATTTGAAACAATATCACATAGAGTGTTTTTAAATGGTGAATCGCATTCGGTAGCTGCCAAATAAAAATCACTAGTTTTATAGTCATAATAGGCAGTTTCGTCACAACGATGACGTAGAAACACATTTGTCTGATCACATTTGTCATAATGGCAATTGGAGCATAGATGTACTTTAGGGTGAGAGTCACAAATCTCTTCAAGACATGAATTACATCCTTTAATTTGTACTGCATATCCTCTATGTAATTTACAAGGATTGCATAATCTGCACTTTTCATTATAGTCATCAATAATTGTATAATTCTCACATGATGACCAACTGCCAAGAGTGTACATGCATAGTGGACATGTATAGAACATTTTTGGTTTCCGATGTCAACTCTCTCACAGCTAAAACGAAACTGATCCTCGTTCGATAAATTCAGAGGGAAGAATGGGAGAGGAGTAACTCTGTGACGCTACCTCTTTCGAATGGGGGAGCCATCTACTATGAATCTATGGTAATGTTTTCAAAAGTATATCCACGATATTATTCTGCTTTGTTCTAATTAATATATCAATAAATTGAGTATAAGCATTTGAGTCACATCGTAAGAGTTTCATACAATACTTCAATGGGGGAGAATCAGTTTTCATTATATTGTCAAGTGTCCCCTGTGAGAATATCTTTTGTTGAAGGGATAACTCGAGAAAATCATCATCCAAAATCAAATTTTTTTCCAAAATCACAAGATTCGATCTAATTCTCTCTTTCTCAAATTTATTCATTTTTTAATCCTAACGCTCACACTGCTGACTCTAGACTGTCCGTGATTCGTTAGCCTAACATTCTAATAAAAAGAAAGGGAACATTCTCGATTTCGAAACAATTTTATTGTATAAATGACAACAATAATATTACACATGTACAATTAGCGATACAGCTTATTATCTTCGATATGCTTCACTGATGCACTTAAAGCACTTTGAAGTCTATTCACATGCGCTATATCAACTTTTGCAGCGAGGCATAATTGATCCTCCATTTTAAATTTGCTCAAAGATATCACATATCTTGCATATACTTCATCCCATTCCGGACAAAGTCGTGATCCTCTCGTGATTTCCACCGCAATGTTTGGGGCTCTTGTATCATTGCCACCAACTCCACTATCAACTTCTAATAGTGTAAACATTCCACTCATTATTACAAATATATTTTAATGAGTAAAGTCAAACTGTACTCACTCCTTGAATTCTATTCTCACACTAATAAAAATTATAGTAGAAATCTTTTCCTTATATTCACTGCAATCCTGTCCCGTTAGACTCGATCAGCACACTTAGAAACAACAAACGAATTGACCTAGAAAGAGACACGTGATCTTGTCCCGTTAGAGTTGATCAATAATCCAGCAATTGTTGATGTTAACTTATTTTGACATCCAAGGAACATCCAGAAATTGTTGTTGACAACCAAGAAACATCCATCAACAGTGAGAAAAGCCATGAAAAAATATCCACAGTGAGAAAAACCATGGAAAAAACATCCTCAGTGAGAAAAACCATAAAAACATGCATAAATTATGTCCTGTCACGAGTAATACCTGGCTCCTTACTTTTCAACTATCAAAAGAGACACTAGCCCTCTCAATTTTCAATCGAATGAGCCCTTTTTGAAGTTTCCACGACAACGCTTTCATTAAAAACCTTATATTCGCCCAGGGTATAACTTACAACCTTCGCCCTGGGGGAGGTGGGGGGGGGGGGTTGTCATCCTAAAAGACATAATATCTGGACCTTTCAACCGTCTCAAAATTTCGATTGGATGTGTTTGCGGAAAGGATGGGCATAGGAGAGGGTTAATTGCCTTCCAATCACTTTCGATTATGAAAAAGGGCACTAGCCGTTTCAAATTCCAATCAAATGAGCCCTTTTTAAAGTTTCTACGACAACGTTTTCTATAAAAACCTTATGTGCCCCCAGGGCATAACTTACAACGGTTGCCCTGAGCGCTGGGGGGAGGGGGATTTGTCATCCTCAAAGACATATTTTCCGAACCTTTCAACTCCGTTAAACAAAATGGATATCTCAAAATTTTGACTAGATGTGTTTGAGGGAATGATGGGCGTGGAAAGGGTGTTAGTTGCCCTCCAATCACTTTCGACTATTAAAAAGGGCACAAGCCCCTCTAATTTCCAATCGAATGAACCCTTTTCGAAGTTTCTACGACAAGTCCTTCGATACGAAGTGCCGTGGTCTAAAAGAAAAAAAAACAAAGAAAAAATAAATAATACATTGTACCAACATCGTTCTCTACTTAGGCAGCGCTATTGCGATGCCTATTATTATTATTTTTCCCCCAGAGGCACTTCATATGGAAGGGATGGTCGTATAAACTTTGGAGGGGGATCATTCGATTGGAAATTGGAAGTTCTAGCGCTCTTTTCAAGAGTAAAAAATGGATCAGAGGGCCACCAGCCCCCCCCCCCCCCCCCCCCCCCCCCTCACGCCCTTTTTCCTCCAAATGCACCTGATTTTAGATAGTCATTTTGTTAAAAATAGTTCAAAGATCAGATACCAAAAACTCTGAAGCTGGTACAACCCTCCAGAGCCCAGGAACAGGCGTTGTAATTTATGCCCTGGGTGCATATATGGTTCTTATGAAAGGGTAGGGCCGTATCCAGTATTTTTTTTTCGAGAGGGGTTTTACAAAAGGATTTTGTTCAGGGGCAGGGGGGGCAAAAAAGCTTAAGAAACCGCATCAAAAATTTGGCTGTAGGCATTTTTGTTACGCTTTTACGAGCCGGAAAAACATTTCGGGGGGGGGGGGGAGGATTCAAACCCCCTAACCCCCCTCCTCCTCCTGGATACGGTCTTGGGAAAGGGTGCTCGTATAAATTTAACAGAGGCTCATTTGATTGGAAATTGAAAGTTCTAGTTCAGTTTTTAATAGTCAGAAGAGATCAGAGGGCAACTAGCCCCCCTCCCCGCGTCTTTTCCCCCAAAAACATCCGATAAAAATTTTGAGATTACCATTTTGTTTAAAATTGTCCAACGATAGGATAACAAAACCTTTGGGGTCAAAATAACCCCCCAGAGCCCGGGGGAAGGGCTTTAACTTATGCCCCGGGGGAATATAAGATTTTTATGCAAGAGGTAGTCGCATAAATTTCGGAGGAGACTCAAATGACTAAAAATGGAAAATTCTAATTTTCCCTTTAAGAGCAAAAAGTGCTCGGATAATAACTAGCCACTCCCCCCCCATCACACCCTTTTTCTCCAAATGCATCTGATAAAAATTTTGAGGTAACCATTTTGTTAAAAATAGTCGGAAGATCAGATACCAAAAACTGCGAAGTCGACACAACCCCCAGACCCCGGGGGCAGGCGATGCATGCCTAGTACTATGTGCGAGAATAACACTGCTGTGGTTTAAGGAAGGAAGTGAGGCTAGTGGCTGGTTTTGCATTAAATCAGGAGTTAAGCAGGGCTGCGTTCTATACCTATTTAAGTGGATCATTTTGTTGGACTTGGTCCTAAGGAGCACACCAAAGGTAATGGGAGAACACGGAATTAAATGAGGAAAGTAAAACTCTCCTAAATCTAGATTATGCTGATGGTATAAGCATCCTAGATGAAGATGTTAGCAAAATGACTGTGTTTTTAGAGGTTTTACGAGATCAGGGGGCAAGAATAGGTTTAATTTTGTACCAGGAGTAAAAGGCGATATATTTAAAATACAAGATTCTTTCCTTCTAAAGATGATTCGGGCAGAAATTAAACGTCCCCTAATTGAGTTCAAATACCGCTTCCAAGAGTCTAAATTCTTAATCAGCAAAAAGAGAAAATTGCATTCTAGCTTCAGTCAAACAACGACGCTAGTCGTTCGAATTTCGCTAAGATAATTAGTAGCAAAAAAAATGCTATGCACAATATTTCAAAGGAAGTTTAAATGGCAAAAAACCGTGTGAATGCTTGAATCATCAAAAACATTTAAAAGAGTCCATTGGATGAAAGATTTACATCCTCGGTCCTCTTGGGCCAATGGCGAGCAGTCCTTACAGCGCAGGACGAAAGAACTGCGTTTGGTAGTGGGGTAGATGTGCTTTTGAATTTTAATCGTAAGTCTGACTTGAGAAGATCGATTGAGATAGAAGTTTTAACTCTTTCATCTCGGTCACCATTATTGTCATTGAAGTGACCTATTGCTGTGCAACTAAGTATGTAAGATCAATAAATCTATTGTCTTTTTATCTGTGTTTATTTCATTTATATGTCTGCGTCTAGTCTAATAATAGGTAATTAGTTCGTAAGTCTCCAAGGTGAATGCTCCCAAAGGAATCTGATCTCCAGATAGCCCGAGAAGAAGAGGCCACGTTTTTCATCCCTACAAACACCAAAAGTCGTTATCGCCACAGCTTAGAAAAAGTTTCAAACCCCTGCTAGCCTATAAGAATTCGTATCTCTTAAGTCAGATCTAATTGTGCCATGGAAACAAAGCTCTGAGACGTCAAAATTTATAGTTTAGTAATTCTTAATTCCACTTAACCATTTACATAACAAATGGCGCGAGTCGGAAATTGGAGGAAAACTGCGAACTAATTAGGCTATTAAAACTTTTTAATTTAAATTTAATTATTGGAAAGATACAGACATATAAGAAAAATGATTAGGCCTATAACCGCTAGGCTACGATAGGAAACCCCTTATATCTCATAGGAGATAATAGAGTCCCCCAAAATAGGTTAAGTAAAATAATAGATTTATTTTAAGTTGATATAAACGCAAAAAAAAAATATTGAAATATTGTATATTGAAACAGAAATTGCTTTGTCAAAGGAGGAAGGTAAATGGACTTCGATTTTAGCGGCACTCAAATTAGCAAAACTTCGAGCAGCTTTGCTTGAACTTTGGCTATTAGAAATAAATTTGTATCCCCTCAAAGAGTTGGGTACAATAGAAAAAATGGAGAAAAGGCTCAATGAAGAATTGTAAAATGAGAGAAAAAAAAAATAGTATTCAGTTTTAAACAAGTAGAAGCAAGTGTATAATTAGTGATTTTTTTTAGTGTTAGTAATAAATGCAATGTAGTAGTGCCGTATATTACTAAATAATAAAGTATTTGTACCGTGAATTGAAAGAATAAAATAAAAGACAATACGTAAAGAAAAACAAAATCTAGCTGGACCGATGAAACATTGGTAGAAACAGAAGAATTTTAGGCATAATAGTAGCAAATGGGTTCCTAATTCAGCCTTACTACAGGTACAGGCTATAAACTTATTGTTCAAGGATAACACTGCTACTGTTGGGGTTCCACCCCTGTTTCTTTTCCTTTCAGATAAATGACCTATTTTCGTTTCTTTAATTACATTTGTGACCCTTTTGGAAGAATACAAGTAAGGTATTTTCTACAAACTGTGTA